>APFE031141467.1:0-17261 GCA_000404065.3 Pinus taeda
CAATATTCACCTCCATTGTCTGATCTGAGACACTTCAATTTCTTTCCTGTCTCAATCTCAACCAAAGCTTCCCATTTCTTGAAAGTATCAAATACATCAGATTTATTCTTAATACAATAAATCCAAGTTTTTCTAGTTGCATCATCAATAAAAGTAACATAATAATGAGAGCCACCGAGAGTTGATACCTGAGCAGGTCCCCATACATCTGTATGCACAAGCTCTAATTTTTCGCTCTTCTTTTCTTTCCCAACTCTAAGAAATCTGACTCTCTTCTGTTTTCCATAAATGTAATTATCATAGAAGTCCAAATCAACATTCTTCAAACCGAACAACAAATTCCTTGAGTGAAGAATCCTCATCCCCTTCTCACTCATGTGTCTGAGCCTATGATGCCATAATGTTGCATTTGCTCCTTTGGAAGTTAAAGCATTAACAGAGTTAGAAATACCATTGCATAAATACAATGTACCAACCTTTTTTCCTTTTTCTATTACCAGGGCTCCTTTGGTGACCTTCAAGCTTTATCCGTGAAAGTTGTCACACAACCTTCACCTCCTAACTGCCCTGTTGAAATCAGATTTTTCTTTAGATCTGGAACATGCCTTACCTCCTTTAGTAGCCATTGGTTTCCATTTTGTTGTTTACAAGAACTTTACCCATTCCAACAATTTTACAGGGTTTATCATCACCCAAACGGACTTGTCCAAAATCTCCTTGAACATAGTCATGAAAGTATTTCTTATCAGGTGTGGCATGGAATGAGGCCCCTGAATCTACCACTCAGGAATCAGTAATATTTTCGAAAGAAAGAATCAAAGCATCTTGTAACACCTTACCTGTCACATTTGCTTCATGATTGTTTTCTTGCTGTGCATCTCCTTCTTTTCCCTTCTGAGATCTACAGTCTTTCTTTAGGTGTCCTTTCTTTCCGCATTTCCAGCACACTATCCTTGATCTGGACTTGGATATGCCTTTCCTTGATTTACTGTGATATCCTGAGCCCTTTCCTCTTTCCATTTTTCTTCCCCTAGATTCTGCACTCAAAGAATTACCCAATGTCTCACCGAAGCTTTTCCGTCGAATTTCCTTGCTAAGGATAACACCGACAACATCATCAAACTTTAAAGTACTAGATCCAGAAACAGAGTTACTAATGGCCATTAATAAACCATTCCAACTTTCTGGCAATGAGCACAAGAATAACAGAGCTCTAACTTCATCATCAAAGTTTACCCCTACAAAACTTAACTGACTTGTAACAATATTAAAATCATTTAAATGGTCTGCAACAGATCCACCTTCCAACATCTTCATATTAAATAACCATTTCATAAGAAATACCTTGTTTAAGGTCGAGGGTTTTTAATATAGTTTCGCCAACGCCTTAATCAAACCCTCTGTCATTGTTTCCTTTGAAATGTTGAAGGCGACCGATGCTGCGAGGCACAACCGTACTGTTCTGAGTGCCTTTCTATCGAGAAGGTTCCATTTTTCATCTATCATACCCGTCGGCATATTTGTTTTTCCGCCCAATAGTAGGTACAGATCTTTTTGATACAGATAGTCTTCCATTTGCATCTTGCATAGTGAGAAGTTTTGGCCGTTAAATTTCTCGACCCTAAATTTACCATCTTTCGCCATTTCTCCCACTCAAACGAGGAACCCTTCTTTCCTGCGAGTTTATCAGTCAAATAAACCTGGCTCTGATACCAATTGTTAGAAAATTATATATTATAGAGAAATGCAAGACATATAATATGCGGAAAAACAACAAACACATAAAACTAGAGAGACACAGATATATGTGGTTCACCCAGTTTGGGTTACATCCACCCCGAACAACCAGTCCTTCCTTTCTATTATCCAGCAAAATGAAGAGACACAACCTACAACATATCCGCTATAATATCCTCTGTTTTCTCTCATAGTCTCACCTCTCTGTTTCTTGCTTGGAGAATAGACATCTATTACACAGCCTCAATACAATGCCCTCATACAAAGAGAGGGGTTGCCTTTTAGGGCAAAAAAAACCCTAAACTAAACATAAGTTCTACCGTCAGATCATCCGCCTAATGAATGGCCCAGATTGACTAGAAATTACTATACTTTTACAAGGCAATTTTACATCTGTTTTTAGCTTCGAGGGCACTGCCCCCGAAACCCCCGCTGGGGGACCGCTAGCCCCTAGACCCCCCAGCTGGGGGAATCAGTGCCCTCGAACCCTCGTGGGGGGTACAAGTCACCCTCACACCCTCGCCCCCCGCATGGAGGGGTGTACAAACTTCTTGGGGTATACATTCGGCTGAAACAAAGACCTCTAAATAATCATGCTTCACACCCAACAAATTTAACTCTTCTTCATAGTCATTTTGTGTACCTGCACACTGGAAATCAACATTAGAATTAAAAATATTCGGAGAACCACATTGGTCCTGTTCCTTCTACTCTGTAATGAGAGATTTTTCTTGTTGCACATCTTTCTGAGCTGCTGCTTCTGCATCTATCTTTGTTTTCTCTTTTTGGCCTTTCTTCTTTGCCTCTTCCTCTGTTTTTGTACTAACCTGTGCTACTGCAAATAGATTGTCTTCAACTGTCTCACCAAATAACATCATGTCAATATAATGTTTTTGTTGCATCACCTGCAACCATTCATCATTACCTAACAATTCTTCATCAAAAGTTACATCAAAAATATTAATTGATGAATTCACCTTAGCATTGACTGCTACAATGGCAGTTTCATTATCCTTAGCAAGCTTTGTTGCTGGTTTTACCAAATCTTCATCAGCAAGCTCCATTGTTGGATTCATCAAATTTTCGTCCACTCGTGGCTGTGCACAATGGGGTTCACAAGCATCTATGTGCTCCTTCTCTCTTGCTTCTGCGACTTCTCACAAACATCATCCACGTGTGACTGAGCACAGTGGTTTTCAACAATCCATTCATCTAGATGTAGATCTGCTCCTATAGATCCACCTTCATCTTCAACTTCAATACTCCCCCTTGGACCAAAACACCTCTCAAGCGTATCCCAAGCCTCCTTGGTTGTCTTGGCTTTTGAAATTAGGGGAAGAATGCTGCCATTGACAGATTCTTTTATGCATTTGAAGTTTTTTTTTTTGGAGATTAATGCTTTCTATGCCTTAAAACCAGTGCATTAGTAACTCCACTAACACTGAGCAGTCAAAGGAGAAAGCGCGTTAGACAAACTTTCCTTGCATCGTTTTCAAATTAGTGCAGATTAGTGGTTATGGATAGTGCGTTAGAGTACTAACGGTGCCCTTCAAGATCGATAGATTCTTTTATGCATTTCAATGCAAAGACATCATTTTGCCTCTTCACTTCCAGATCTAAAAAGATCTCAAACATCTCATGTAGTCGCTTTGACTTTCTTAGCCTCTTGGCTTTTCCCATTTGTTAAGTGTTGGCTCACTCTGAGTCAACAAAGAAAACAAAATGTAGATATCGCATATAACTGCAATAAAGATATAGTCACTGCTTGGCTTCGATAAACAAACGAGTCTACAAATTGCTTTACAAAAACCTTGCTTCAAAAATTCATTACTAAAACGACACTTTCACAAGGCTTTCACAAAAATATTATATTGCCGAGAACTAACTTAGAACAATGCTTTTTATTTTAAATCTCATATTTAAAAAAAGCGCTCCCACAAAAAAATACCTCTTATAAAACCTTTATGGAATAAGGCCTCTTTTGAAACGAATTTAATAAGGCATTTTAAAATTACTTTTTATAAAACAATAACAACAACGCACTCAAAAATTACAGGCCTTTTAACACATGCGCACTTGTTGATCATATATCATGATACCGTATTCCATGTACCTCGACTCATTCCAGCGAATCGCACTGCAAATCAGCTTCGTGCCTTTACCTTTGTCCTCTCGTGCCTCGTGGACCTCTTTTTGCTGCAACAGAATTTGGCTAACGCCCTTTCCGAGTCTATATAGCCGCGTGTGAGAGAAAATGGTTTAAGTTTTTTTTTAAACTAACGTGTTTGCTTGCTGCGGTGTTGAGCGTTAGCAACGCTAACGCATTCTACGAATTTTTGGGCTGCATTAGTACGTATTTTTTTAATGATGTAGGGTGCATTAATACGCCAAAATTTTCTGAAAAAAATAAAAATAAAAATTCATATTGAATTTTCTTCAATCAGTTTTCCTTAGCCTTAACGTATCTTTAATCAGTTTTCCTTCGCCCTAACGTAGCTGGCTTCTTGGTTCTCTTCCTGCCTCATCGCAGGCTTCTTCAAACTTCCGCTGCTTTTTCGAAGAGGCTTACACTTTATTTTCACTCACTTCTGCTGCTCTCTCAAAAAGGCTTATGCTTTCTCTTCACTCACGTCGTTGCTCTTTCACGGAGTCTTATGCAAATTTGTCTTTCTCTCCGTTGCTCTCAAGGAGTCTTACTCTAATACCATGACAAAAATTGAAGAGAACAAAATGTGGAGCAGAGTATTTGCTCTGCTTACTCTTCTTAGCATTACAAATCACTTAAATAAGATTACTTTGGAAACATAGTCATAAATCACTGGAGTCAAACTCACCTTAACTGAAACTGAACTGGGTACTTGGAGAGACCTTTTTGACACCTAACAAGTGGTTGGAATTAGATTCTCCAACCGAACTTTGGGTATATGTTTTTTTGGAAAATGGTAATATAGTATTCTTCAAGACCTTGTTTGGGTGAAGTGGGGAATTTGTACATATCTGCTCTATGAAATTTGTAAAAGCATATTTGAGATAAGAATGCATATAGGTGAATATCTTCCCAAATGTGTCTTAAATCTGCTCAAATTTATTGAAACCTAAAATATTAGGTTTGGAAGTTTTTTGTAGGGAAGTCACATTTTGGAATGCAATAAATGGTTACTGGGCAAATCTATTGATTAGATCTTGCATGTCTAAAGATAATGAAGGCCAAGGCAAGCAGATTCCCTGGATAATCACATGGCTCAAAGAAAGGACTAGGGATCAAAAACATTTCCTCCTCAATAGTGCTAAGGTTCATAGAAGAATTAGTCAACTTTATACTGCTTGGCAGGTTGGTGGATGGTTCTCTAGATTTCTAGTATGAAAAAGGACAATGCAAGATTATGTTGTGGAGAGTTAAGGAAGTGGGCTCTACTGCCACTGAGTTTCTAACCAGATCTTTGTTCAATTCTAATGCCAGTAAAAATCATGTTTACCAAGTACTAACCTTCAGAGGTGTTGTTCCATACCTTAGAAACTAACCTTCAGAGGTGTTGTTCCATACCTTAGAAACTTTTAGTTTATAGTCAATGGTGTTAATTGGTTTTCTCTATTGTTTGAGTTGTGATTATTTCTTCTAAATGAGGCGTTGGCAAATGGGTTTTATGCTATACACTCCAAGCCAACCTCTAAAGCTAGTGTTGTTGTGATAATGTTAGCCATTGGTAATGGTTGGGGCATGCACTTTTTGCATTTGTATGTGGGGAGGTATCATTTTCTAATTACCTTACGCTTGTTCTACATAGTAGTTTCTCTTGAGGCTAAGAGGAAGATAATGAGCTTCAGCATGCAATATAATGTTGTAGTTTGAATGAGATATACAATTTATTTATATTATTTATATTCTTTCTCACTTGATTGATATATTTTATCTTATGAGTAGTTTACCATTTCCATTTAAAATTGAGATCAGATGAATCAAATGCATTAAGAAACCGTTATTAAGTTAGGCAATTCAATGTGTCAAAATAGAGCAGAAAAGGTTTTGCATAATATTTTTTTATTATTATTTTGGAATTTCTTTTTACCCAAATACATGTTATGAATTTAAATATTTATTCTAAATATATGAATAAGTCAAAATAAGTCAAATTTGATATACCTTATGATCAACCCTGGGATGCCTTCTAACAGAGCTCGTGGAACATATTTAACTACAACCATTGAGCATAGGAGTCAAACAACGAAACATGAAAAGAAGAAAAAGAAAAAGACCATAAAAGGAAAGGCATTCTAAAACATTGGGGATGACTTCACAATAATCTAAGCCTAACCTATTTCTCTAGGCTATTGATATTCTGGACTCTAGGCTTAAGTTTCTACTTAAACTGTGTTTTGTTTTAATCAAATCATTGTTATTTTCTCCTCATAAAGGAGCTATGTTTTTGGCCTTTGTGATCATTATGAATCTTATTTACTTTGGATGCAATGCTATCCAAATTGGCCTTTGTTATTGATTTAAATGTTTTGTTTCTTCTAGGTGATAGAAAAATGCAGTTATGTAGTTTGTATAATAAGGTTGTATTAGAAAAGCCCAATTAAAGGCAAGGAAATAACAACAACAAATGCATACAAACTAATGATTATACACAAACTTTTAACCTTAGAAAATCCTCTTAGACAATAAAATATTCAAAATATATCAATGCTGCAATAATCTTTGAAATGCCAAGTGATTGTATAATAAGTTTGTTACTTTTCCTTCTATTTCTTATTCTTACATATATAAATTTATGAAAGTCATTATCTTATGAAATTTATTGTCGGGACACACCTACAATACTTGGTTACTTATTTAGTTTCCACTTTGCAATAAGGTTAGCATTGTCTACTAGAGACATTTGTCATTCATTGAATTGATTTTATCTCAATCCAATACATGCTACGCTAATTTGCGCAGTCACATGTATGTGCAATCATACATTTTATATATCTCAACTTTTTTTCAAATAATATTTATATAATATTTATCTTATTAAAAAGACTAGTTTCTAAATTTAGTGATTTGGTATTTTAGGATGTTCTTCCCAAATCTCATTCGGTGTATCTTTGCACATTTAGGGGAAATTGCTAGTAATAATAATGTCAAATCCTACTAGCACAACCGGTTCAGGATGTGTCTCCTTAGCAAGGCGACCCAGGATCAAACCTCATGGGGATGGTTATGCCCTGTGCTAGGGGGAGGGGGCATGTTAAAAAATCCAGTTAGCTTAGGGCTAGTGTGGTCCACGCCGGGTGTGATCCTCGAGTGACTTTGACAGAATAGATGCCCCTGGGTCGTGGCTCCTCAAACACAAGTCAAACTTAGAGAGTCACAGATAACTTGATAAACAATAATAATAATAATAATAATAATTTCTAGATGTTCTCTAGCCTAGTGTGGAAGATATGTTGTCATGTCTTATTAAACATGTAACATGTAACGTTTTGTTAAACATTTTCACTAAAAATAAATAAATAAAAAGTATGTAAGAGATATTGTCATGCCTTAAACATTTTAACTCTCTCAAAAATAAAATAAATTTAAAAACAATAATTATATTTATAGCTATAGTTATAGTTATAATTATTTATAATTAAGAATTCAACTAGCCGAGATTCATCTTAACTCAAGATCTACCCAACACTAAAGGGATCAAATTTCTTGAGATGCAAGCCTCATTTAGAGTGGAAGAGATTTGATACGTTTTAGTGCTCCTTAAATTAGGAGTTAAGATAGATCTAGACTGGTTAAAATAGAATCAAGGCAAAAAAGTCAATTTACAGGTGGTTGCAAATAATATTCTTATCAAAAGGTATATCTAATCCTTTTCACTGTAATATCTATTGTATATGATAATATTATTATATATATATATATATATATATATATATTATATATATATATATATTATGTGCAAGCCTCTTTTTAGAGTAAACAGAGTTTTGATCTTTTTCAACGTTGATAGATTCAGCATAAATCAAACTAATATAATAATTTTATATTTTCTAATTAAAATTTCAAAATATTCCAAAACCTACCACCATTAAATTAAATTAAATTAAACTAAACACACTCATTACATTATTATTTTTTTCATTTTCTTTCCATAATTACCATTGACTAAATGGATTGAGAGTGAGGATCTCCAAACATCTACTTACGTAGAGTTTATGTACATAAGTGAGCTAAGTTCTGAACTTCTTGTGTTTCCCAATCTAATCCAGTTTTATTGATTTTGGATTCGTGGAAAAGGGCTTCAATAATATCCTGGAAGGCAAATTGGAATGTGTGTGTTTTTGCTTTATTAATGTATGACAAAGGGCTTCACTAAGATATTGGAACGCAAAATTTGACATCTATGTGTTTGTGCTTGGTCAATACAAATGATTGAAAGGATTCTTACCGTTGTTAATTTTGGATTCATTTTATAAGTCTTTAATAAAATATTGGAACGCAGAAAAAATTGGCATGTGTGTTTGTGATTGGTCAATAGAAATTAAAAGAATTCATACTGTTATCAAGATTATAAGATTTACGTGGTATAATGTGGAGATATGGTGAAGTTGCATATAATAACCACTCACTTTTCAAAGAATGCAATACTCAAGAAGCATATTCATGGCACGTTAAATCAAATGGTAGAAAAGGTAATATTAAAATATATTGAATGGTAAGTACATACAAATAAATAGTATGAATAAAGAGATATCAAGTTTTTTGTACCAATTTTTTCTACGCATGAATAACTTGGAGCTGTAACAGAGAAATACGCATATCAATGAGTTGATCATAATTTATTATATAAAGGTTCTTGGAACCTCGAAGGCTTTCACTTGTACTTTATCCGTCCTTCCAATCCTCGAGGTCACAAAATTATATATATATATATATATATATTACATTTATATATATATATTACATTGTTTAATGTTTTCTCCTAATGCATTTACAACTTGGTCTTATTCTAATACCCAATTTCTTTAGACTCCGTAGCTGTATTGCATTCTGGCATATTATTTATTACTTACCATGCTGGTGATGTATCCAAATCTCAATGCTACACAATGGTGGATCCCTTTATCAAGAACTATGCATAGCTAGGGTTAGTTTTTGTGTAAATACGCTTAGTCTCACTGTCCCACCCGTCTCATTTCCTCCCTTGCTCGGTCAATGAGAGCTCTGCAACATCGTATCTTTTACACCCTCTTGTTTTTGTTTGTTTTTACCTTAAATCTCTATCTCTTTACATTTCTCCAATCTTGTCAGGGTGCTGAAAATTTAGTTGGATATTTCCATGGGGACCATGCAAGTAAATGTTCTCTAGGTACGGTTTTATACCTTATTTCGTTTGTAAATTGCATGCCCTCTTATTGATGCCACTTTTTCTTTAGAAATCACATTTCTCTTCTTCACAACTACTGTGCTTGTGATTCCATTTTGGAATGTTTTGTTTTCAAGTATTCTCCTCCTACTTAACATTTTTAGGTAACAAATACTCCAAAGTGTAGCCTTTTTGGTTTCCAAGCAGTGCATGTACCAATTCCCGCATGAAAACACTAGGTATCGACCTCCTCTATTGACCCTATACTATTTCAACTCTTGTCATCTAAGTTTGTAACTAATTTTTCCTAATCTTTGTATCTCACTAATTGTTCAAGAGTGTAAGAGTGAGAACCTATACGTGCTACAAGTAAGGTATTTTCATTTCTTCTCTATGGTAGAAATTGTGTTAGGGTTTGAGTCACTACTTTCACAACTTTTTGTTAAACTTTCAAGTGTTTTTTCTATTGTCCTCGCCATTGTAGGGTTGCCTCTTCTCTAGGGTTCTTATGTGCTACTTGGTTAATGGTATTTCTTCATGGGTCACTTATTTCAACTAGTGAGTACTCAGGTTCTAATATGTTATTCTTTTGGTTCTAGGGTTCTTCGACCGTGAAGCCAAGACCCATCAAATTTATTTGCAGTTGCATGGATTAGGGTCTAAAATGACCTTTAAAAGTAATTTGTCTTTCAAATCCTTGTGATTTTTTAGAGACTTTATGGGAAGGTGCACCATGTGGACTTGACCACTAACATTTTTTTGCCAATAAGTCTCTAATACTCAAGTGCTCTTTCTTGAATATTTAAAAAAAAATCATTTATTAATTTAATAAAATAAAAAATAATTACATCATCAAATAGTTTCTATCCTAGCTTTAATAGCCATTAAGTTCAATAATAATTCAAAAGTATAAAAATAGCCATGTCTTAAAAAGAAAAACATAGGGGTGTCACATCTTACCCCTCTTAAAATAAACACCATCCTCAATGTTTTCTTTTAGTTTCC
Source organism: Pinus taeda (assembly GCA_000404065.3). Classification (NCBI taxonomy): domain Eukaryota; kingdom Viridiplantae; phylum Streptophyta; class Pinopsida; order Pinales; family Pinaceae; genus Pinus; species Pinus taeda. The sequence goes on from APFE031141467.1 coordinate 10,086, forward strand.
CTTTCTCTTGGAACAATGTTTGAAATGCCTCATGCATTTTTTTTTTCCATCTCCCATGTAGCTTCCTCAAGAGTAAATTTCTTCAATTTCACTTGAACCTGGGTGATGGATCGATTCCAGATCATGGTTTCTCTCCAATCTAATACTTTTCGTGGTTCTACCTGGAATTCTACTTCTGGTTCCACCTGTACCACATTCCAATCAATCATGTGAGATTGTCATGAACATACTTTTTCAATAAAGAGAAATGAAAAACATTATGCACTTTTATATGACTTGGAATTGCTAGTTGGTAAGCCACCAATCCAACTCTAGCTAGTATCTTGAATAGTCTACAGAATCTTAGTGCTAACTTAGGATAGGTTCCTCGTCTCAATGTGCTCTTATTTTCTTTGACTTTGTCTTTAAGTTATGCATATATTTTTGCCTATCTTTAGAAATATTCAAATTCTATCTTATTTTTTTTACCACTTGTTCCATTTCCTGAAGGACATCAGGTCCTAATACTAACATGTCTTCTGATTAATTCTAACTCAAAGGAGAGGGCAACTTACTCCCATACATAGCTTCAAATGGAATCATTTTAATAGATGCCTAATAGTTTCTATTTTATTCAAATTCTTCTAAGCGTAAATCATCTTCCCACTTAGTGGACTATTCGATAACATATATTATTAACATGTCTTCCAATATCTAGTTCATCCTTTCTGTTTGGCTGTTAATTTTAGGATGGTAGGTTGTACTAAAATTTAGTTGCATACCCATTCCTCCAAACAATGTCTTCCAGAATTTGCAAGTAAACTTAGTGTCTCTGTCTGATATCACAGTTTTCAGTATTCCATGTAATAGATTTTTTTTCATGAATATATTTGCAAGTTGGTTTATTTCAAATGTAGAGTGAATAGGTATAAAATGGGCTTCTTTACTTAATTTGTCCACAACTACCAAAACATAATCATGTTTTATTCTGGTTCTTGTAATACCATTGATAAATTCTAAAGAAATAACCTCACATTTTCACTCAAGGATGAGTAGAAGGTTTATTAGTCCAACTAGGTGTTGGTGCTCTACCTTCACTTTTTGTCACTCTAAACAATTAGCCAAATAGTTAGCCACTTCTCATTTCATGCCTGGCCAATAAAATTCCTTTCTTAATGTTGTTGTCATTTTATGATGTCCAAGTTGTCCTGAGAAAGGTTTCCAATGATGTTCATTCAAAATAAGTTATTTCAATGCAGCTTCATTTGGAAATAGATTAGGTTCTTGAAATTTAATAATTCATCTTGATTTTCTACATATCTTGGAAATTTTGTATGCTGCAATTTCTACTGCAACTATTTATATACATCATATTTTTGAGCTACAATGTTTATCTATTCTACAAAATATGTCTTGGCACCACTAACAGAAATTCTAGCTAAATTATGTGCACTTCTACTTAAGCATCTTCGAAGTTATTCTCTTTACCTTTTATGCACTCGATGTCAAATTCAAATTCACTTTAGAATTCCATCCACTTTTCATATATAGCACTCAAATATGATTACTAAAAAAACATTTTAAACTTATATGATTAGTAGTAAGAGTAATTTTTTTCCCAATAAGTAATGTCTCGACATTTTTAATGCATGTATAACAACAACTAATTCTGATTCATAAACAATGTAGTTGATTTCATGAGGCTTTAATTTTCTTGATTCATAAGCCACTACATAGTTTTCATGCATTAATGCATAACTTCTTGCATTGATGCACACCCCATCCCTTCAAAACATGCATTTGTGCATACAACAAAGTCTTTTTCTATACCAACAATATTTAAAATTGGGGCTACTATTAATAGATGTTTTAATCCATCAAAACTATCTTGACACTTCATTGCCTAATTGAATTTCACTACCTTCTTTTGCAGAGAAGTGATGGGATAGAATAATTTAGAAAAGATTTCAATAAATCTTCTACAATAACAAGTAAAGGCCATGAAGAATCTTATATATGAAACATCCTTAGATACCAACAAGTTTAAGATGGCCTTAACCTTTTCAGGATCAATAGATATGCCTTCTTTAGAGATAACATGACCCAAGTACTGATTTTTTCCTTTAAAAAAGTCACACTTACTAAACTTTGCATACAACCAGTGTTATCTCAAGGTCCGCAACACTATTCTTAAAGGCTCTTTCTCAGTTTTTCGAATATATTAGAATATCATCAACGAAAACTAACATAAAATTATCTATATATTTGGTAAACATGTTCTTCATTCAGCACATAAAGGTGGAAAGTGCATTGGAAAGACCAAAAGGTAATACTACAAAGTTGTAGTGTCCATTCCTTGTTTGAGATGTTGTCTTATGTATGTCCTCATATTTTAGTCGTAACCGATGATACCTGGATCTAAGGTCTATCTTTGAAAATATTGTTTTCCCTCTAACTTGATCAAATAAATCATTTTTCAGGACAACCGATATTTATTCTTAATTGTTAGTATGTTCAATCGTATATTAGTTATGCACATTCTAAAAGTACCATCTTTCTTTTTTACAAACGACATTAGGGCTCCCTAGGGGGAAACACTTGGTATGATATAGCCTTTTTCTAATAATTCCTATGGTTTCATTTTCAATTCCATAAGTTTAGGGAGCACATGTGTGGCTCCTAGTACCAAGTCAATTGTAGAATCTAGATCTCTTCTTAGTGGTAATCTTGGAATTTATTCGAGAAAACATATTTAAATGATATAATTGCAATCACATCATCTATAGTTGTATTTTCTATTTTTTGTGTGTTTTCCTCAATTTCGACAAGAAATAATTTACGACATTTTTGAGCACATCTTTTCAGCTGCAAGACTAATTTTTTCTAGTGGAGGTAGGCCTGGGTATGCCACTAATCACTTGCACATTTCCTTCCTTATTTACATAAGTGACAGTATTTTCTAAGTAGTTTATTACCATTTTTCTTTTCTCCAACCAATCCATTCCTATCAGCAATTCATTGGAACCTAAAGGAAGTATATTCATATTTAATTCATTTTTACATCCATTCAGTTTTATAGGACATTATTTCACCCAAATTTTTACTTTTCTCCCGTTCTTATAGTTAGTTGGACTAGCCACAAATTTTTAAAATTTGTAGCATTCAATTTGTATTTTTCCATGACTTGTGGACTAATATCACTAAGACTAGCTCTTGGCTGTACTAAAACATATACAAGATTGTCTAGACTTATAATACATTCAATTTTGATCATGATTGATAGATGTCCTTCTTGTATTTCTTTTAGTACAACATTGATTCTTGGTATATTTCTGGCTATATCATTTACTATGGTTTCCTCATGCATAGGTTGCAATGCTTGAACTAATCTAGTATTGTGTGGACAGTTCCTCAATAGATGGGGTTCCCCACAACCCCAACATTTTAGAGGTTCCATTTCTCTTCCACCAGTCATCCCTTTAATGTTCAAATCAATTTTTTTGGAACCTATTTGAGACTATGTGGGTTGTTGATAGATATTTTTGTTGAACCTTTTCCACTAATGGTCTCTTCCAAAAAAATTTACAATAAAGGATTTTGGCTTCTTCACTCCAGTTCCAAACTTATTTCTTTCTTTGTTAGACTAGGATTTCGAGCCTTCATTCTTTTGTTTAAAATTATGATAACTTATCCTTTCTCTTCTTACAACTTCATCCATGGTCTTTGGATTTTCAAATTAAATCCTTTTTTTGTATGAAAGTGAAGACAGTTCAGAAATCCCTGCACCTTCACTTTTTCCTCCTTAATGTAGGGAACATATCTCAACAAGCTTGTAAATTTTTCCACAAATTCACAATAATCAATTGGCCTAACATCATGTCATGAAACTATTTAGCTCAATCATTGTAATATCTTTCAGTTCAATATTTTTCTAGAAGGGTTATAGGATCAGGAGCAAGAAGATCCTAAGGTTGAGCAGGGACCAACAATGCTAGTTGTAAGGCCACAACCTCTAAATTTGGAAGAGGAGCGTGATGTTGCTTCAAACTCTACCGGGAGGAGGATGAGATGGGAAGAACATGTTAAAATTGTAGCTCAAACAGGTGTCTATGCATAGACCTTGTGTCTAGGCATGCCGAAAAGACCTTAATAATTAGTTATTTTAGTATTTTATTTTCTAAGGAAAAACATGACAATAAATTTAATTAGTTATTATTATCTTGTAACTCAGATTTCTAAATTTTATAATTTTGGAAATTAATATTTCCATTTTACAAAATCAAAGAAAGTGATCAGATCAAATTTTGGCCTTTGATGTTTTCTTTGAATATCTCAAGGAGGAAATAGGGTTATGAGAGAAATTATAAATTTCAGAAATGAGCAGGTGAAGGAAACAATTTGTAGATCACATCAAATGAGAAATAAGAGAGCCAATTTGGGTGAGAAGAAGGAAGGTCGCATAGCTGAGGAGAAGGGACCGAGTTTACAGAGGAGGGTTCATGTTCAAGTTTAAGTTCAAGTCGCCATCTAATGAAGAGAGAGTTTATGCCCAAGTTGAGTTCGTAAGAGAGAGATAGGTTGAGTCTTTAGGAATGAGTTCTCTATTGGAGGAGAGGCCATGTCCTAGGCCATGATTTTCTTAAGAAAAGGGGCCATACTTTGTTGGAGATAGACCATACTTCAAGCGATACCATTGCATAGGAAAGAGGGACCATTTATGTGGTCATTCTTGCTTTTAAATTCTCTATATCTATTGTTGTAATTATAAGGTGAGTATTTTCCCTATAGCTTAATAAAATCCCTCTTTGTTGTTTTTTCCCCACACTAAGGTTTTCTATGTTAAAATTTGCATAAAATTTTATGTGCTTGGATTTCCTGTTTCTATTATGAATAATTTTTTAGAAGCTCATAAGTGTTAATTATACATTGATTTCAAATGTTAGTTTTCTAAGTTCTCAGTAAAAAAGAATCCGGGTATAAAAATGTATTGGCACGTCAATCTATTTTCTGGGCTTAGAGAAAACTAACATTGTATTAGAGAAAAATGAAAATATTTTTTGTAAACACAAATGAGTAAGCATTGTATAAAATATGTGCTAGGTCACAACAAATACACAGGGAACTCATTACATTGCAATTTCTTCCATGGGATATTCCACTGCAATAATGACTAATTTCATGGGAGGAAAATTACAGTATTTTACACAGGTACTACAACTGACTCCTTTTACATGTTCAAAAGAGTAAATTATTACATATTGTGAGTATATAACACTAAAAAATAATAATCCATTAGCACCGTAAATGGTGTTGAAATCTAGTGTTTCTCAGCGCATGAATTGGCTTCATGTGGCATTGCAAAATCTGGAGAAAATGAAATTTCCACATGGGCCCCTTTATTTGCACCGGGAACAATCCAAAAAAATATTTCTTCCATTCTTGATTCCACTATTACATCCATTTTTACTTCTATTTTTGCTCGCATTTGTGCTTCTCGTTTTTCTTTTGGTATAGCATCGAAAATGACTACCTTTGGATTCCTAATTAATGCCAAGTTATGCTTCAACCATAACGTCAAGTTTTGATTCAAATATGGCACCACTTGTTGCATCTAGATTTTATTCCATTATGGAATATTATTTAGCTTATAATATGACTTCCATTATAGTGACTTTTGTTGCTTCTAATATTGCTTCTGTTATTACTTCTTGGTTTGCTACCTAAATGCCTTATTTGTTTACTTCTTTGGGAATGCCAAGTTTGGATTCTAATATTTATTCCATTATTACTTCTTTGTTTGCTACCTTAATTTCTTCTATTTTTTCTTCTCAAGTAATTCCAAGTTCGTCTTCCAATACTGCTTCCATAATTACTTCTTTGTTCACTACTTGAATTGCTTATGTTTGTGTTTCTCAGATAATGTCAAGTTTGGCTGCTAGTATTGTTTCCATTATTACTTCTTGGTTTGCTACCTAAATTGCTTTTTTTCTTTTCTTTTTAGGTAACACAAAGTTTTTCTTCCAAGATTTCTTCTAGTGTGCTTATATTTTGGCTTCCAATATTGCTTCCTTTTTTGCTTCCCTGTTAGCCTCATGGTTTGATTCTTGTTTAGCATCTGGGTTTGCTTCCTTTTTAGGTCTAGGTTTACTTCCTTTAAGTGTTGGTATTTATTCTAAATTAGCCTCCAATTTTTCTTCCTGTTAAGCAATCAATTTAGCTTCCTATTTAGAGCCAACAATAACTCCAAGTATGGCTTCCAATTTAATGTCGAATTTTACTTCTGTTTTAGAGCCACATTTTGCTTCCATTTTAATAACTCATGATGCTTCCTTCATAGCTTCCATTTATTAATTTAATACTTTATATTTATATTGAATTAGTTAAGTATATCATGCCTCTTAAATAATTTATATGATTATAGAGTAATTCATATTGCATAATTTGAAATATTTTATAGCATACCATTTGTTACACAATAATTTGTCACTGTCTCCTTGTCAGTCTCCCTATTGTGTCATGACACCAAATCCATCATGCTCATGCTCTCTGAATTGGCCAAATAACCCTCTATGCCAAATTTTATTTGATCATCGCGACTGTTATTGAAATAACTGCGCTGACTGGCGGCTACTAGTGCAACTGATGCGCTGCCAGTGCGGAAGCACACGGGTTTCCCGCGCTGGTCGAATTTCATAGCCAGCGCATCCTCTGTTTGTATTAAGTCGCGCTGACATAGCCTCCTCCGTTATTGAGATACGACGTCAGCGCGCCAGTCTAGTTATACACCCGTGCTGATCCTGTTTGGGCGAGTTTGTTCTAACAGCCAGCCTTCCAGATGACTCCAGCCGTGGTTGTTGGCCTTGTGAATGTCGCCCTCCCTTCTATGGCATGTCTGTTCGTCATATGAGCCACCTTTCTTGTAGAGAAGCTTATCCTTCCACCATTCATGGAGACTCCTTCTCCTATATAAGCCTCCACCATTGCCATGAGCAGCTAGTTTTTTGGATATAGCTTTTGACATAGAGGAATTCATAGTGCTTTAGTTCTGCTCCTAATAGGCAGTTGGTGTGTTAAGTGTGGATTGCTAGAGAGCTTAAGGAAGGTTGTGAAGTCTTGTTTCCTTGTGTGAGAGAGAGAGTTGTTTGTCTTGGGAGATCTACCTCCAAGGGTGAATACTTATGAGACTTGCTGGCTGGA
>APFE031141467.1:19484-36976 GCA_000404065.3 Pinus taeda
ATATATATATATATCGTGTGGCGCACTAAGGCGCTCAAAAATAAGTGTACATGTCTAAAGTAAAGTCAACGTCCTCAGTACATCTGAGACGTATGTCTCTCAAAAACATCAGTGAAAAATGAATCCTAGGCATATACTATGGTAGGTTATGCTCTCTGTAGCATGCCACTGCTCGTGCCACCTGCCTCAAAAGGCGATGCATCCTGGGTTCCACCCCCACTGTATGAATCTGAGAAGCTATGGGGACCTCCTCAATCCCCTGGTAATTTGGCACTCCTGCCAGTAAGCCCTCGAGGTTGTGTGCCACAGTCTCCATCATGTCGCATACTGGAGGAGCCAGGGCCAGGACCCCAACGCCTTGTCCCTCTCTCCATGCCTCCGGAGCCAGACCTAGGGGTCTCGTGGGTCCCACATCTACATATCATAGCGTTTATCAGGACATGTACATGACAAAATTTAAAAACATTACAAAAGATAAAAAATCAAAAAGGGATCAAGTGTTTTACCTCCATCGTCCCAATGCTCTTCCGTAGGCAGTGGCATGTCGGGATCACCGCGGAAATCCATACCAGCATATGGCTAGTCCTCGATGAATATGACCTGGCGATCCAGCCACTCTCGAAAGAAAACACCCCATGACACTGAGCGGCCGCCACCTCCACGCGGCATGACCTGAGCCCATCGAGTGGCCCTCGTCTCCCGTGGACTGCTAGGCAGATCCACAACCATATCCTGCAGCTGTAAGGCTGGCACCCGCTCAAACATGAGCGGAAGTAAGAGTGACCCATAGCCGAACTGTTTCGACTCTCCGCGTCGATAGTTGCACAGTTGCCTCTTCATGCTTGTCGTCACCGCTGCTGCCCAGTTGAAAACAGTGGGTTGTAGACACTCGAGAGCTAGTAGTAGATGGGCCTTTGAGGCCTCGTGATTGGCCAAACTCCCTACTGCCCGGGTCACCATGAAGAGTATGGTGTGAAGGACCATGTCAGCGTCACCCACTGATGGAATGCTCAACTTTCCGCTCCGTGTTTTATGTGCCTGTGGACACACTCGAGCTATGAGCTGGTCAAGCGTCTCGCCGCTGGGCCGTTGCCCCTCCAAAATGGGCATCACACCCCGGCGCGACAACCTAGTCAAAAAGTAAATTTCCGTGTAATCGAACTCGATATCACGGCCTCGGATCATGATTTTTCTGTTAAATGGGTTCCAAGCTCTGATCAAGAGGTCCAGAAGGTCAGGCTGTGCTCTCAGGTGTGGAGTGAGGAAAAATTTTAGAAATCTGCATGCCCGCATTGCATTTCGGCACCCCGCATTGGCATGAGCGGCTATATCTTCATTATCGTGAGCCCTCTCTTGCCACACAAATGCCATTGCATCCTGCATGACCATCAAAAAACATTAGAACCCTAGCCGTTGAAGTTTCTACGTTCAAAATCTTAAAAATTAAACTTCACGGCGCCAGCACGGCTATTTTTAAAACAGTCGCGCTGATCATGGCGCCCCTTTGTATTTTCCTTGAGTTAGCGCGGAAGCACACGGGTTTTCCGCGCTGACCCGGGAGGTGGTGTGTGTAATAATAATCGATCAGCGCGGACCCAATGGGCGAATCTGCGCTGACCGAGAGCGCACCAATGCTCAAAGAATTCAGCCAAACGACCAAATCCCACCGTGGAAATGCTTAAGAAAGGACTCAAAACGAAGCGTAGGGTAAGAGGAACCTACCTAGAACAAGCTGCCGGATGAATGGTGTCCGCACGGGGTGGAATTCGCTCCATCAACTTCACAGCTCCACAACGTTCTCCAAGGCTCAAAATGGTAACAATGGTAAAAAATGATTTTTACCCCCCTATTTATGGTAAAAAATTCTTAATTGACTTTATAAAAGTGGGTTTTTGTCATGTTTTACCATGGATTTAGTGCTAATGTCACTATGTTATGCCTTTATGCATGTTTTACTATGTTTTTTAACATGTCGAATGGATTTACGTGGGTGGTTTTCTTGTGCAGGTTCTCGAAACCGGCGAAGTCACGATGGTTCTATACGCACTTGGTCCCAAAAAATGTTGTCTTTAAGCTCTTTTCCGACATAAAGCAAGAAAAGATAGCCGAGCCCCCTTTCAGCTCGTCAAAAGGAACGAGAGGCGGTCGCTTTTAAAGCTCTTTTTTCGACCGTTTAAATTAACAAAGATCGTCGGGTGTTTGTCGTTTCGCACTCGTTATTGGCTCTAAAACGACGTACTTTTGACCGCTTTTTTACTTTTTCGGGTCAAAGTTACTATTTACGAAAAGTACTCCTCGGTCGTAATGATCGGGCGGTTCTTTCGAGCATCGTTTTATACTTTTTCGGGCTCGAGAGACACAACTTTATGAAAAAGGACCCTCCCGGAGTTTTCTTTTCTGTTGTCTTTTCAGACTCTCTAAACAAGAAAAGACGCCGAGTTCTTCCTTTGTCAGACTCGTTAAAACTTAATGACATCGGATTCCGTCGAAATGACGCTCCTCAAGCATATGCTATCCCCGTCAAACTTGTCATCCAAAAAAATAATCGGGGTACTCGCCAGAAATGGTGGGGGAAATAAGGGAACCGTAATCGTCGTCATCGGCAGTATGTCGCTCTTGAACATGGCACTGTTTGCATTCGTGTCTGGGTGGGGACATCTCATCTCATTTCACATTTGCCTCCATGGGTTTGGGTTATCCTATTTGGCCATTCATCTGCTCATTGTCTTGTCATCACGATCCCTGATCGTTTGACCTCAAATACTGCCAAATCCGTCGTTGTGCCGCCGATATGTTCAAAGAGAAGTTGGCCTCTGCAAGTATAACCTCCCTCCGATATCTCACACAAAACATATTGTCTCTTTCCGTCTCATGTCGATGATGTGGGAAACATTATGGCCCACCTTCGACAAAGATCACTTCCTATCGACTTTAGCTCATTATCCAAGAAAGTGACCTAGAGACTCCCTTCACGTACCTTGGAGCCTGCATGCCTCAATGGCAGGTTCTTTGTGTTCGACGCGAGGTTTTCATCATTGGCCTCCGATCGGATGACTCTACGGGTGTTCGACACCGGCTCATTTATTCACACGTCGTGGATTGTACCTATAGTACCTTGAGGACCATCATCATTATTGGTGGCACCTCTCGCGTCTGGTAACAGCTTTCATCATTGGTTGGTAATCAGACGGTGTTCAAGCATGTTCGACTCTGACTCCTGTATTCACATGTTTGGACTTGTACTTCGTTCGGGTTTGGATGGAGCGCAAGACCCTGGTTCTAGTCTGTTGCGAACTAGGCTACGATTTTGTGGATCATTATTACATGACTCATTGATGGATGGTTGCGCCCATACCTGAGTCTTTTAGGGTGGCTGCGACCATAACTTTTATCATCATGGTCTCTTCAGCTGGGTGGCTGCGTCCATACCACAGACCTTCTTCATATGTCTTTTGGATGGCTACGCCCATGCCTAGACTACATGTAATCAAGATATCAGTTGTACCTACGTGCAGGTTCTTCCTGGTGGTGTTCTGGTTCAGCAGTTTTGTAAAGCATTTCACCCCTCCCACTCTCTCGGGCTTCATGCATTAGGGGGCATCTGTTACACAGTAATTTGTCATTGTCTCCTTGTCAGTCTCCCTACTATGTCATGAAACCAAATCCATCATGCTCATGCTCTCTAAATTGGCCAAATAACCCTCTATGCCAAAGTTTATTTGATCATCGCGACTGTTATTGAAATAACTGTGCTGACTGGCGGCTACTAGTGCAACTGATGCACTACCAGCGCAGAAGCACACGGGTTTCCTGCGCTAGTCGAATTTCATAGCCAGCGCATCCCCTGTTTGTATTAAGTCACGCTGACATAGCCTCCTCCGTTATTGAGATGCGACATCAGCGCGCCAGTCTAGTTATACACCCGCGCTGATCCTGTTTGGGCGAGTTTGTTCTAACAGCCAGCCTTCCAGATGACTCTAGCCCTGGTTGTTGGCCTTGTGAATGTCGCCCTCCCTTCTATGGCATGTCTATTCATCATATGAGCCACCTTTCTTGGAGATAAGCTTATCCTTCCACCATTCATGCAGACTCCTTCTCCTATATAAGCCTCCACCATTGCCATGAGCAGCTAGTTTTTTGGATATAGCTTTTGACATAGAGGAATTCATAGTGTTTTAGTGCTGCTCCTAATAGGCAGTTGGTGTGTTAAGTGTGGATTGCTAGAGAGCTTAAGGAAGGTTGTGAAGTCTTGTTTCCTTGTGTGAGAGAGAGAGTTGTTTGTCTTGGGAGATCTACCTCCAAGGGTGAATTCTTATGAGACTTGCAGGCTGGACCCTCTTGAGAAGGACTCAACATCAGAACATTGGTTGTACCTTTTTCTGTTTTTGATTAATAAAAGATAGATGACTACTGTTATGGTTCCATTCTCATTTATCTTGTAATGGTTAATGTGAATTACATCCTTTCTGACTGATGTATAGTTGCTTTTACTAGATTTCACGCTTGTGTTTGTTTTCTCTTTGCCATGTGCAGGTGTCCATCCACGAGGATAGTGGGGATCATGATCTGACCAGAGCAAAGGAGCGAGGAGCGACATCTCTTCATCAAACAATAGCGTTGGAATCCAAGTAGGTGTTCATTGCCCACTTTTTAATTGCAACTAGGAGCTTGCATAGTAGCATTGATTGATTGTTGCTAGACCTGTTCTGGGCTAGTAGGGATCGCCTCTATCCATAGAGGGGATTTACCTCTCCAACACCATTTATAAAGAATTTTTGGGGAAATGGACATCCATACAAACTAACTAGTAACAACAATTTTTTTAACTATATTCGGTATTTTTATATTATTAATAAATAAAATTGTTGGTCATGACTAGATACACATAATGCAGGCCCAGATTCACACCATAGATATTTCTAGGGCATAGATTTTTCAGGTTTCTTATAGTTACATACCACACCACAACATTGGAATAAAATATCAAGATATTTTTTTTTAACTATAACTTGTAGTATTATATTATTAATAAACAAACATGTTTCTCCGTGACTCACTACACATAATGTAGGCCTAGATAATACATGTCCAAATGATATAAGTAATAATGATACATGTCAAAATGATACAGCTCAACGTGGTACTACAAGCGAAAATGATACATATGATAATAAACATGAAAAGAGGCGTCATAACGAATTATCAACAATGATAAATGAGGGAGTCTATATGATCAATGTAATTGATTACCATATGATCATTGTCATCATCGTTGTTTTCTACCTCGATGTCCTATCCATCTACCTCATCTTCATTGTCTCGAATGTCTGAACCAAACCCAACATAATCTGGATCGATCTCAGGATGAATTGGATCTTATGGAAGACCTGTGTTCTATAAAAAAAATATTCAAAATGAAAAGTTATTATTTATTTCATGCAATATTTAATATTTCTGTTATATTTCTAATATCACAACATATGAAATAGAACCATAATCATATTAGATCATATCAAAGTGCACATAAATACCATAATACAATTTCAATTAATATACAACTATGATGTAAAGCATGTAATAATTATAATAAACATTAGTAAATAGTGGATGTTGTCATTATGATACATATGTTGTACTTGATGGCAACCCACTCATCTTAGATGATAAATTATAGTGCAGAAAAGTTCACGCACTTTCATGCAGAGAAAAGTGCACACACATGGGAAATCTTATGGCTGGGTCATGGTATTAGTCCAACAGTTTTTGATCCTATGGTTTTGGTCTGTGGTATTTAGTCCTTGGTATTTGAACCTATGGTTTTGGGCCATGGTATCTTGTCATAAGTGTTGATCCCAAGTATTGGGTCCATGGTATTGAATTGTTATGGTTTTTGGTCTGTGGTATTGTGAAAGGCCTAAGGCTATAAAAAGAGGAAGGAGATCATTTGGCAAGGCATCTTCTGAATTATTTAATATCTGATAAAGTGCTAGATCTGGAATACTGTGATTGGGTTATGGTGCAGATCTGGATCTGAATGAAGAAGGAACCTGAGCGCAAGGAGAAGGATAAGTTCTATTGATGGGTCAAAATCTTAAGGCTGGAATAGTGGTATCTATATGATTTTCATCTGTGATATGTGGCGCACACTTGATCTATAAATCTGATAATCTGGGTTAAATTAATATCTGAATGTTTGAAAGAATGAATTTATATATCTTTACGTAGGTTTCTGAATAGTGAAGTAGCGTACATCTCTTGATTTATGTTCTAGCTGCTTTTGTTTACTGCTAAAGTGTTTTGGGTTTAGAAGTGGGGTGTAATTACTGTTATTATGATCTGGGTACAGTTGTCAGAGAAGTGTTTATTTTGATTCAAGGTGATTGGTTGATGCAGAAATTCTTGATGTTTGATTGATGTTATTTGTGGATCCAGTCTAAAAAATTATGAAACGTGGTCCCTTGAAGGAAGATAAGGTAGTAGCCTTCTGTAGGTCAGCACCTACATACTAGTATTTCAGCTAGTAAAAGAGCTAACGGGGTTGTAGCTCCCTTCTAGAAGAAGCTGGAAAATGAGAGAGGGTTGTAGCTCTCTATAGGTTGCAACCTGCATACTGGTAAAGGACTGCACCAGTACAGAATCATTGTGAAAAGAAGTTTCTAATTGAAAATATAGAGACATATTGCAGCAGGTGGTTTTCACCCACATTGGGTTTCCACCTTATATCTTGTGTTCTTGTGTGTGATTATCTTCTGCTCTATTTTTCTGTTCCTGGTTACTGTTTATATGATCCTGATGCACAGATTAATGTTCAACATCTGTAGAATATTTTAAATTATAAGTCTGTATGGTATACGCGTGTTTCCTTATCTATAGTTGCATATATACGCGGTTTTCTCTAATTGAAGTAGCGTATATGTCCTGGGTTTGAAAAAGAAAATAATTGACCAGATAATACTGATTCACCCCCCTCTCAGTATTATTTCCAACACCAAAGGGACTTGCAGATCATTATGAATTGATAGAGTATCCCAATCCTTAGACAGATATTTTAAAATAAGAGAAATAGATTTTAGATTAATGCCTAACAAATCTATGTCCCATGAAGAAGAAAATATATTATCCTATTTACTTGGGTAGTTTTCACCACATGTATTAGTGGAAAAATTAATATGAAGGTGATGGTTTTCAAGTATCAACTTGAATGAAGTGTTTGAAATCATTTGATAGGTTATCAAGATTACAAGATCCATAATGAAATCGGAATATAAGATTATTATTCTAAAGATTCACTATATTTCATTCTAAATTGATCACTCCTATCATATACATCTTGATAACCATATCTATTAAAGGCTTGATGAACCTTGTTAAAGAATTGATCAAATGAATGAATAGAATAGGTTCACTAGGTATGATACCATCGACTAACTTGACCTTCAATTATGAGGGTGAAAAATATACAAACAACGTCTTCATCATAGATTTAATGAGGCTTAAAAAATATGAGAAAATCATATTTATGTTTGGATATGAACGTACCACCCTTGCCATCAAACCTGAATTGAGAGAAGTCATAAAATGATTCCTCACAGATGAAACGTTTATGAAGGGATATGCTAGAAAAACATCCAAGATTATGATTTTGGGATAAGCTATTTAATACAAGAGATTCAAAACAAAATCAAGGGTCATATAATTTCATATGGGCTCCTTTTAGTGCCAATTGTTGATAGTGTTGGAAATCTATCAACCAAGAGGGTCTCCCTAGTATTAAATCCCAATTAGACCTCATGCCATTTGGAGTAGGAGCCACAACAAGAAATATGGTCGGTTTCTATTACTGTTATGAATATGCCTTGGATGCAATTGTTAACATAAGATATTATACAAATAATCTTTGAAATAAGAAAGTAAGTTGAAACTATGAGGCATACAATCACAATGTATGGAAGGTTCTTCCATGACAAGGAAAGAGAGAGTGAGCCTCTAGAAGAAAAGTAATAGTACCATCCTAAAATATACACACAATAGCATAAGAGGATCATTATTTAACCTACAAAGTATTTCATAAGATAATAATGATCATGATATCATAAAAAACACACATTCAACAAGATACATACTAAAGAAAGAAAACTAGTTCATTAGAAATAGTGTAAATGAAGCAACATACATTGCAAACATATAAAGAATAATCTTATAACATTCATGTCATACACATGAAAGTGTGTCATCTCTGATAAATTCATCTATTAACTAAAAATGCTAAGATATGCAATTACAATGCTACCACAGTATCCTTAGTAGTGGAACATTAATTCACTACTTTCTCCTCCAAAGAAAGATCTTCTCTCATACTAATCTAGAGAAGCCAAGGTGGGAATTTCAAGTCCCAATTTTTTTTCTTGACCTATGAGTTTATATTTATAATACATTAGGTGACTCTCCACCTTCTTTACGTCCATCGTGACTCTTAGGCTTCTATAATGGATTTTTGAATTCTTATATGATATATGAGCTTATTTCTGACCCTAGAAATTTCTAGTGACTCTTCATATTCCATGTGGGACCCTTGGTATTCCACACATTTTACATTTTTTCATTTGGGAAATTACACAATTTCATTCCAAAAATGATGTGTCAAGACACTATGAAATTCATCACACTGATATGACACTTGTACAAGCCATGATTTCCATTGATGACATGGAACTTCATTGTGTTGTGATGAGTCCAAGTCTTTCTCCTTGTTGTTGTAACTTTGACTTGT
Organism: Pinus taeda; assembly: GCA_000404065.3. Lineage (NCBI taxonomy): Eukaryota > Viridiplantae > Streptophyta > Pinopsida > Pinales > Pinaceae > Pinus > Pinus taeda. Next base: position 28,255 of record APFE031141467.1, read on the forward strand.
TCAAGTTGGATATATTCTTGCACTTCATCTCCACCATCCAAAGGGTCTTTGGTGAACATTGAAGCCTTGAAATGAGCTTCCACCTTTTTGTCTTGGTCGAAGAATCTTTTGTTTCCTTCATGATGGTTCTTCTAGTGCTTCTTCCTTAAACATGTTTTCTTGTAGCCTCTCCTTGACGAATTCCCTTCATGTCTTCATAATTGAACTTGCATGTGCTTCATCTTCATCGTACTATAGCTTAGATGATATAAAGTGCTCGTTGAGAACCCTATGTTCCATCTTCTCTCACATTCTTTTGTCTCTTCATCTTCTTCTTCAATGATCATTATGTCTTCACACCTTCATAATGTCTTCTTGTATGATCTCCTTTGCACCCTCCTTGAACATCATCTTGTAATGTCAAGGTATAGTACTTTTAGATGGAATTCACTCATGGAAATATGACATCAGTCCAGAAATAACTCTCTTCATGAAACAAACTAGATGATCTAAAACAAGGTATGGGGGTGAGGACGAGGCTCAGGGGTTACACATTGTGCACTTCCAAGAGGGAAGAGTGAGTTTTTGGTGATTATGACTGTGTAATCCAAAACATATGACAGTTAGGGAAGGAAGATTTCACCTTTAAGGATCACTGTGAGGCATGTTTTCCCACTATAACTACACAATTCACATTTTCAAAGAAAGAGTGTGCTAGTGGATTATGAAGTTGCACATTTCAAGGAGACAGGGAGATAGACTAACCCTTGCAACTACATAATGCGCAAAAACAAGTTGGCTTGGAAGCAAGGTTGCATCATTCCTAGGAGAAGGAGGTCATCCTTGAGTGTTGTGACTACAAAATGTGTAGTCCTTGGAGGGAGTGACTATACATTGCATAGTTCCAAGGGTCACGATGAGATTCTTGTGGCTTGATACTGTATAATGTGCAGTTTAGGGAGGAAGCGTGAAAGGAGTTTGATCAAAGAAGGATTAATTGCAGAAAATAACTAAGTGTGAGATCAAAGAGATGAGAGGTGGAACCAGGACATGACGTGAACATCATCACACACTTATAGATAATCAACCACTTGAAAAGGATGCATTTATAGTAGTACAATACTTACCTCAAGGTGTGACACTTTGAGATGCAAGTGACAACACTAGTGGAAAGATGCTCAAAACTTGGGGAATGTTTCTAATGCATATCTTTATGATAGATAAAACACAATACTGTAGGAGAATGCATAAAAAATACTCTTTAAGAATGTACAAATGACTCCCTTTAGCTAGACATGACACTTCCTTAACCACAAGACGATACTTGCAAAAGTAAGAGAAAAGTGAAAACGACACTTGTAAAGGCTTTAATAAAGTGAAAGAGACACATGCGAGAGTGAAGATAACATGGAAAAAAACTTGTTAAAGTAAAAGTAAAAAAAATATCGAGAGACACAAACTTGAAAGCGACATTTTCCAAAAGAAAGGTGTGCTATAATGAAAACTAAGAAAACTCACCAAATTAGAAGTATAATTGCAAGTGAAGTGGGGAAAACTGTCAATGGAGAGTGCACTCTAACTCTCAATATATGTTTCACAGAAAAACCATACTTATGGATTGCACAGTCACTGTCGCAAGTGATTGCAAGACCCTTACCTTCAGGAGATGTGAAATTATTTTCTAGCATTAAATTAAGGAAGTGTGGTTATGGATTCATTATGGACTTGGCATGTGCGAGTAAGTGACATCAATGGTTGTGAACGGAGAAGAAAAGCACTTACTACGAAATTAATCAATAATGAAGCAACCATGAAGAATTAAGGAATGACATATCATTTGATCACAAGTAGGCTTAAAAATTCAAGTGTAAGAAAAATTGTGGAGGGTGTTAGTTGCAATGACAACAAGCTATAATACCGCTCTCTTGGAAATAAAAAGTTTATTGTTATAAATGTTGTACAATTGATCTTCCCCTCTTCAAATTTTATATTTCTATGATACCATGCTAATTTCTAAGTACTAGTTTCATATTTTTCATTTTTTATAGATATATTTTATCCATAGAAAAGTTTTTACCAAACAATTGTTTATATATTTATTTATTTATTATTATTATTATTATTGAGTGAATAGATTTTGAAAGCTATAAAAACATAAGTAATCTGGAATGTTTAACTATATAATTTTTCAATATAAATAATGAATAAAAATCATACAAAAACAAAAAATAGTTTTCTCTTCAATTTTTTCTTCATTAATTTCTTCTCATAAAAATTATGTGCACCCTTACTATGGAGAATGGCCCTGTGAAAATACACAAAAAATAGATGTAATGTAACCTCTCGAATGGAGCCCCCAAAAATTACTCTTACACTATTATGCCTATCTCTCACAAGTCCATGCCTCCTTATGTAGCTTGACCCCTCCAATAGTATTAGTCCAACCCTCCCACACCCTCCACACTCATGGCACCACTCCAAAAATTCAACATCAACCTTGTTGCCCCTAAGCTCTTAGAAGACCCTGGCCTCAAGATCAAGGAAATTTCATCCCTCGTCATGTGAATGCCACCTACGTAAATTGTGTTCCCTTGAACTTCAAGTTGCACAGTTTTCTAATGCCTTCATCATCTTTATAAACCTAGAACTAGCTAATGCAATTTTTTTGGCATATTTCCAAGTAAATTGTCCTATGACTTATGATCCTTTTATAATTTCAAATTAATCTAAATCTGTGACCCTTACTCAACAAATGATAAATGAGTAAGATTAAATTATAACCCACATAGATTAATGGATGAAATTGGTTCTAAATCTCTTAAATAATTAAATATCTATCTTTAGAAATGTGCTCAATTATTAAGCAATAATTAGTTAAATTAAATATTGTATGTTCCTTAAGTTAAAATTAATAAACAAATAATATTAGTTACTCTATCAAAAACCACCTAATTTTTTTTTTTGTTATGTCCCTGTACTATTAGTGTAGCCCCCATACTTTTATTGTTGTGCCGCGTAGAAACCCATTGTTTTTATTGTTGAACCATTACATTATTATTCTTATGTAGGCCATAATTATATTTTGACCCTTTAGGCTCTTATATATACCAAGGAGGTCTTGTAATTTGAATCATCCAAGAATAGTTTCATTTATGTGATGTTAAGCAAGGTTTCCCACTTGAAGTGGCTTATTATATATTCATTGATCTATTTTTTCGTACGTTTCAATGTTATTTTGATATGGTTACATAGATTTTATATGAGATCTTTGGATCATAGGTTTTCATTGCTTCAAATAGGGCATCTTGGATTTTTGTATATCTTTTCTTCAACAAGGCTTCAAAAGGTAAAATTTATACCACATGGAGGAAAAATCCTTATTACCATTTTGGTAGTTATTTGATAAATTTTTTAGCTATATTTTTAGATATATGGTCCAATGAAGTTAGGGTTTGTTTGTGGTTTAAAATTTAATCTCAAATAGGTGTCTTAGCGAAAATCATCATAACTTTCTCTTTGAGAATCATACTTTAATTTTGTAAAATGTGGATGAAATTTAACAAAAAAAAATAAAAAAAATGTGTATGATGTTTAGCGCAAAAGGTTAAGCGAGTTACATGTGGAATTTTGTACAAGTTCGCTTTACTAAACTAGTCCATAATCATGCCATCTTGGGAGATTTGGACTAACTTTATATAGATGAATCCAATCTTATGAATAGAGCGGTTAGAAAGAAAAAAAGAGGAGGAAGAAAAGGAACAAGAAACATCAAAATAAGAATATATACACGAAGAATCAACCCTAGTCATTCAAAAATAAGAAATGGATCTAAATATATATTGTAATGCATTATGATGAGCCCTAGTATTGTAACAAGAGTGTTACAACTCCCAAGGCTACAACTTTAATTATCAACCCGGGTTTCATACAAAATTACGAGGTGATAATGTTATATTCACAATGGACTAAACTCTACTCAATTCACATTGAAAGGAATACAAAGAAGAGTCTATCAACTAAATCTAGAGTTTCAAGAAAATAAATTACATGAGAGGAAATTTCTAATCTACTTGCAGAAATGGAAATGTTACTCTATTTACAAAAATGGAAATATTGCTTGATAAAATATAAATGTTAACCTATTTGCACAAATGGAAATGATAATCTACTTGTGTAAATGTAAAAGCTACACTACTTGCAGAAATATAAATATCAGACTATTTGTAGAATGTAAATGTTGCATTAAAAGGAAACACATTATGTGCATAGAAAATAACAATGCTTGAAATATATATCCTATCTTAAGAAGTAAGAAAATGTAATATATGTTGCATACATAAAATAATATGTAATCAAATTTAATCAGTGCATTCCAATTAAATTTGGTCTAGTAACATAATTCACTAGGTGCTTCATAAAGGAATCAAGAAAAACATCACTATGTGATTCAATTCATGAACCTATATACTAACCCTAATTTTTGAAATCGTGTGCTGCATTGGTAAAAGGAAAGTCCTAATTTAGTCTTCCTAAATCACGGTTTTAGAGAGTAAGGGAAATTATTCGAGGCTAGGAGAGAAAACAGAGGCATCAAGGATAATTTTGGTCAAGTTCGGACGGATTTTACATGGTGCTACATGATACTATAGGATTTCTACAAGGTGGTACAAGATTACTACAGGATGTTATAGGATTTCCATATGTTGCTATAAGATTGAATGCATGAGCATTCTTATGGTGAAAAGGGAGATCTAAAGGTTGGAAATTTTAATGGAGCATATATGAAGGTTTTGTGAAGCCTTTCCAAGCTTACTACCCTCCAGAAGCCCATCTTGCACAAGAACCAATAAACATAGTGGCCTTCAATAATCCAGGAATATACACTTGTTGAATATTGTTTTGAGGGAGTTTTTGAATTATAAGTGTGGGACATGGCAGTAAAATAAGGAGTGTGAATGAAAATTCCAACCCTCTAGATCAACAGTAACACATGTACACCATAGGAAGTTACTCAAATTTGTTAAACAACTAGAACATATGAACAATATAAATTACAAAAAATTGAAATGATAGAGAAAGGATGAGTTGAATTTTGTCAGAAATATAACTATTGCATTGAAATACAACCTTTATTGTAAACTACATAAAGCCTACATCAATAATATACTATGCTTCATGTGCTCAAAGAAATATGCTAAAATGATCACTATGTTGTAGAAAAAGGAGAAGCGAAAAAGTACTATTCGGAGGCCTAGCAATTGAAAAAGAAAGTAACTAGATATTTTTGGCTTGCCAATACATTATCCTCAACCATACTTCCCACAAGAGATGTGGTATATGGATCTACACAAGCAATTTTTATTAACAAGTTCTACTACAATAGGAAGGAAATGATTCTATGAAATATAATGCATGAATAAAATATACAAAGAAAGAGAATCATCCTAAGCCAAGGGGACTCATCCCTCTAAAAAAAAAGTCATATCGAATATAATAGAAATTTTCTCATCAAAATAAAATAGTGTTCAAGTATGTCATAAAATGGAATGAAAATGACAAGCGCAAGCTCCTAGCTCTTAGTATCTCTATTTGCTACAAAAGTTTGAAACTTATTGAGCCATTAGGATTCCTTATTTATTGATCTGGAATTTGTCCAAGACAAAACAAGTAATGTATTATAGACTCATGTGCATGGATATGCCTATGTTATTTTATGCAAAGGATCGATAAGATCGTGAAATACATAGGCACTAAAGCAGTTAGATAAAACATAACAGACAAACATGTAAACACAACAAATTTAATAAGGAGTTCACCCAACACTCCAGAGCTACGTCTCCTGGTCCAGCCTTCAGTGGTTGCCTCTCTATTATGTTTTCAAAGTAGAGTTTTTACAATAGTGAGCTCAATTTGAGTCCCACTCAATAGATATAAATCAACAAGATTGTACTTGGATTCCCCAAGTCTCTCGATTATACAGACTCTCCTTACTGAAACTCGAGCTCTACTGGTCACAGTAGTTTGAGCCCAATCTGAGACTTATACATGACAGGCATGTACAAAGGAGTTCGCTTGAACCTCTCAAGCCTTCTCTAGAGTACACAGACTCTTCGACTCTCTCTGGCTCTGTCTCGATGCTGCCTTTGCTTTGTAGGTCAGCTCCACTTCCTCTTTCTGTTCTCTACTCTTAGGTTTCTTAAATCGATTTTCTCACTGCTTACTATTTCTCTATCAGTCCGTGCCTTTTAAAGCCAATCTACTTTCTGACTATTCGTTTCTGCTTCCCAGCTTTCTGGTTTCCATGCCTCTATTCTTTTGAATTCCTCTGTTCTGTTTCATCATCACTGTGTAATGCCTCACAGGGAGGTGGCCACCTATTTCATAACAAACTGAGTGTCAGTTCTCTTGGACGTCTTTGAAATGACCGTTTTTACTGTTAACTCCGAGAATGCCCACGAACATGAATCTTCTACCAACTTATCGTCCCTATCAGACTTCAAATCTTATACAACTCGACCTGTTTACCTCATTGAATTCGGTCATCCATCAGATCGTATTTTCGCCGTCAATCTGGAGCCTCCAGGTCCTACAGTCTCCATCCATATTGGGCAGGTAAGTAGCATGACGTTTACCCATCTGATGTGAGTAGTTGTCACTCTCTTCCATTGGACGCGTGGCACCCATTGTGTGGCATCAGGCGGGACTCGGTTGAAACTGCTTACCACTCAAAGCCCTTTCAATATCCTGCTAGTTTTTGTTGGGACCCTGCCTCTGATGGAATTGGTGTGATATTCGTACGTTTTATAACTTTTCGGGTTCGGGTTTCTTGGGGCTTTTCCTTCTTTGAGGGGTTTTCCCGACGATATGTGATTAGCGACTTGTCGCTAATCGCATATCGGAAACCACCCCTGTTTCTCGAAAAGGCCTCCCATTTTGCTAATTCATGACAATGCACATTACAATGGGCCAACGGTCTCCATGCTTGACTGAGGGTCCTTGTTGCTCCACACTGCTCACAAATTACAACTGTTTTGAGGATATTTCTTATAAGCTCGATATTTGCAAGACTTTGAAACTTTGGCATGAATTTTAAGCCCCGATCACAACCTTCCCAATGGAAAAGCTTTTCGACTGCAAAAAGTTGGTTTTTAAGCATGAATCAAGTGAGGGTATGGATTCCTCGCTTGCCCAATTTCTATCCATTTTGCACTGCTTGATTTTGAACATTTGTGCCTAATCGTAAGGTACTCAATGTTAGGGTCCCACCCTAACCACCTTATTTATGTAATGGAATCACGTCATAGTCAAGAGTCAATAAAGCCCATATTAATAATTGTAAGTGGTTAATCCGTAATTAATAACGGAACCACAGTTAGTTGCAAATGGGTCGTAGTATTAGATAGATGGTATTAACCATGGTATTGGCCCATGGTATTGCATGTATGAGTCATATATAAGGATAGAGACTCCCTGCAAGGAGCATCGTGTCTTATTTTGTAATCGAGCTCTGCTCTATTGGAGGTTGCCCCCTCGAAGAGGCAAGTGAACATTACTCTCTAAATAATAAAATCATTGCTATTCTGTGTTCTGGGTATCTTTTCTTTTGCATATTCTGTATTTGGGTATCATTTGCAAGTTACGAGCAAACAAGTGGTATCAGAGCACTTTCCAGGGCTGGTGGGATCTCCATTTCTGAGCAATTTCTTTTTTGGCTAGAGACGTGTTCCAGTGTCTTTTAAACCACGGGATCTGTCATTGAGCGCATAAACCTGCGGATTTGGGAGGCATGCATGCAGGAAATACAAGAGGTGGTCACGTCTGTTGGACTCCCTGTAACCCCTGTGGGTACCCCTTCGAGTAGTAGCGCATTAGACAGAACCGCGCACGGACTGTCTTCCACGTACCCTCTGGGTATATCGAAAGCCCCCTAGGCTCCCTTGAAACCTCGCCATAGATAAATCGTCGTCCGTCTCGCGGCTATAGTAGACCGAGAACAACACTCAGAGGGATTACTCGCCCGTACGATAGGGTAGTCGGGTTGTACAGCTAAGGGTACGGTCAATCCTCCTTAGTTAGAGCCCTGAAACATTGGGCTGAGTACTACTGCCAGACCCTTATGTATATTGCGATCTGTAGCACCTGACACTCCTCAAGACCATGCAGAAGCAACAGACATCAGTCCCAATCAGCCATTCCGATCTATTAGATCCATCAGATCAGTAGAAGCAGTTGGTTCCGCCGCCCAGAGCTATCAGACCAGCCATTCAGATCTCTCAGATCCACCAGATCAGAGTCGTTGTGAAGGGTTCCTATACCGGGGTATAATTTTCGCAGGACTTTTGGTCGCATTGACCTCTTGAGGATTTGGCCACTGCAGTATTGATAAGGAAGGAGTAAAACTCCATTAGGAGTTTTCAAAAAAAAAAAAAAAAAAGTCTGAGATCTTTCGGGGCGCTTATTGGTGATCTAGCCCATCAGAATCAGGATGACGAGCTGAGCACGGTGGTACCGTTCACTTCTTAGTGAAATTTTTTTTTAGGGGGTCCCAATTTTCAAAAAATCTGGTTGGTGTATGGTAGAAACTAGAGCTCAAGCGATGGCCAATGAAAGGATGGACAAACTTGAAGAATCAGTGCAAAACCTCCACCTTCAGCTTACCGGACTATATAGCATGGTCGAGAAAATAGTCCCGAAGGGCAAGGAGCAAGCCCACGAGGAGGCGTATAATGGCCATGAACACAAT
>APFE031141467.1:37461-62763 GCA_000404065.3 Pinus taeda
TGTTTTATCAGCGGTCTTAAAGAAACTATCAAAGCCCAAGTCCTACTGCACCACCCTCCCACATGGACGGAAGCTTGCAAGGTAGCTCGTAACGTGGAACGTGCATTAGCAGCCCAATATAGTCGCCCAAATTTCTCCGCTAAAGGTCGCCCCCCACAGGCTCACAACACGACTCAAACACTTAAGGTCCAAAACGGGTCGCAGAAATGGCCAATAGAAGAAAGCAAGACCTATGTTAATACTGTGATGAAAAATACTCCCCAGGTCATAAATGCAAGGAGCCCAAATTTTTTCAAATTGATGCCACTGACTACAGCTCAACAGAGGAAGATCCACCACTGGAGGAACATGAGCTGCTAGAAGAAGACAACCAAAAGGACAATGTGTCTGACGAACTAGTTATTTCATTGCATGCTTTGACAGGGATTTCTTCCCCTCAAACTCTCAAAATCAGAGGTTTTATTAAACATTTCCCAGTAGTAGTCTTGATTTATTGTGGAAGTACACATAATTTCATCCATCAAAAAGTCGCAGAAGCAGTGCATTGTTTTGTACGAGCAGTTTCTAACTTGCAAGTTCAAATTGTGAATGGAGGCATAATGAAATGTGAAGGCCGCTGTGAAGATGTCAAACTTCAAATGGGGGATTATCAGTTGAAAACCCACATGTTTGCCATACACATGGGGGTTGCGACATTGTCCTTGGCGCTGAATGGCTCCGCACTCTTGGGCCAATCAAAATGGATTTCCAGGAGTTATATATGAGTTTTAAGCAGAACAACTACACACATACCCTCCGTGGACTCCAGGCGGGAGCCCCCTCTATCATCAGCTCTCATAGGATGGAAAAATTGTTAAAAGAGGGCAATCATGGAGTTGTAGCTCAATTTAATGCCATCCACGTAGTCAAAACCAAGTCGTCGCCAATTCATCCTAAGATGCAACAGATTTTAAATACCCATCTGCCGGTCTTTGACAAGCCTCAAGGGCTTCCACCCTCGCGAGGGGAACATGATCATAGCATCACCTTGGTTCCAGGGGCCTAACCCCCAAATGTGCGCCCATACAGATATCCGTTCACCCAAAAGAATGAAATAGAAAAAATCATCAAGGAACTTTTGGAAGCAAGTGTCATTCATCCCAGCATTAGTCCTTATTCATCCCCAGTGGTCATGGTGCTCAAGAAAGATGGAGAGTGGCGGATGTGTCCCGACTTCAGGGCCCTCAATAAGTTGACAGTCAAAGATAAATTTCCCATTGCGGTGGTTGATGATTTGTTGGATGAACTCAATGGGGCTCAATTCTTCACTAAGTTGGATCTTCGCTCAGACTACCACCAAATTCACATGAAGGAAGTTGACATCCCCAAGACTGCTTTCAGAACTCATGAAGGCCATTATGAATTCCTGGTCATGCCATTTGGTCTTTGTAATGGCCCCTTTACTTTTCAGAGCCTTATGAACCACATTCTCAAACAATATCTCAGGAAATTTGTCCTTGTCTTCTTCGATGACATCCTCATCTATAGTTGCACTTGGGTCGCACATCTTCAGCATGTAGATCTACTCTTGCAACTGCTCCGCAAGCATAAATTATTTGTCAAGATGTCCAAGTGTTCATTTGGCATGGTAGAAGTAGAGTATTTGGGCCACATTGTGGGACGTGAAAGTGTCAAGGTGGAACCCAAAAAGATCCAGGCAATGCAAGAATGGCCTCAACCGAAGACGTTGAAGAGCTTGAGAGGATTTTTGGGTCTCACAGGCTATTATCGTAAATTTGTCCGCAAATATGGTCGCATAGCGAAGCCCCTCACTCAACTCCTCAAGAAAAATTCCTTCTTCTGGACCGAGGAAGCACAACAGGCATTTACCGCGCTCAAAAACACCATTTCCACTCCAGTTTTAGCACTACCTGACTTCACCAAATCTTTTGTCATTGAATGTGATGCTTTGGGTACAGGTATTGGGGCGGTCTTAATGCAGGAAGGGCGACCGTTGGCCTTCACAAGCCAACAACTCAGTAGGAGGAATCTGGGCCAATCTACCTACGAGAAGGAAATGATGGCCATCTTACATGCAGTCGAAACCTGGCGACCTTACTAATTGGGGCGACGTTTCCAAATTCGCACAGATCATCACAGTCTTAAATATTTTTTGGAGCAACGCCTATCCTCCCCACAACAAAATAAATGGCCAGCCAAAATGTTGGGATATGATTATGAGATCATTTACAAGAAAGGGAAAGACAATAGTGTAGCAGATGCATTATCTCGCCAATTTGAGGAGGAAAGTACCCTGCTAGCAATTTCTCTCCCCATTCCAAAATGGATTGAAGAATCTCGCAGTGAATGTTTTTCACACCCCGGGCTCTCCCAACTCATTTCTCAATTGCAGGTAGATCCAAATTCCACCAAGGGCTACTCGTGGCAAGATGATATTCTTCGCTACAAGGACAAAGTCGTAATATCACCAACATCCACCCTCAAAAGTTGCATTTTGGCAGAATTGCACTCATCTCCCATTGCAGGACATTCGGGCTTTCAGAAGACATATGCTCGCACCAGAAGATCATTTTTTTGGACAGGCATGAAAAAAGACATCCTTACTTTCGTAGCAGAATGCGATGTCTGTCAACGCCACAAAGGCGAACCGTCAACACACCAGGCACATTACAACCATTGCCCATTCTGGCATCAATTTGGACGGAGGTTTCTATGGATTTCATTACAGGTCTTCCAAAGTTAGGGAACAAGTCAGTAATTATGGTGGTTGTGGATCGACTGTCGAAGTATCTCATTTCTGTGCCCTACCCCACCCGTTTACACCAACTTTGGTTGCTCAATATTTCATGGATCAGATCTTCAAATTGCATGGCATGCCCACTTCTATTGTGTCCGACCGCGACCCGATCTTCACCAGTAATTTTTTGGTAGGAACTCTTCAGAAATACAAGGCACTCAACTAAAACTCAGTACTTCCTATCATCCGCAAACAGATGGTCAAACCGAAGCCATCAACAAATGTCTAGAAACCTACCTTAGATGTTTCACTTCAGAAAAAGCAACACCTTTGGGTACAGTGGCTACCTCTGGCTGAATGGTGGTATAACACCAACTATCATGCCACCACCAAAATGACTCCCTATGAAGCAGTATATGGTAAACTCCTGCCTTCACCTACTTCGTATGTCAAGGGATGCTCAAAAGTACAAGCAGTGGATCAACTCCTACAACACTGCGCAACCATGCTCGCCCATCTTCGAGAGAATCTTCATCAAGCTCAGAACCTCATGAAGCAACAGGTAGACCATCATTGCTTAGAGCGCCAATTTCAAGAAGGGGATTAGGTCTTTTTACGGCTCCAACCATATAAGCAAACATCACTCAAAGACAAGGGGTGTCAGAAACTCTCTCCCACATTCTACGGACCATATCAAGTACTTCAACGCATTGGAGAAGTGGCCTACAAGTTGGCCTTGCCACCTACTGCAAAAATCCATCGAGTTTTCCATGTCTCATGCCTCAAGAAAGTGATTGGGAACAATTGCAGAATTTAGACCAGTCTACCTGAATTGGACGAAGAAGGGTCCATCTGGCTTCAACCAGAACAGGTCCTAGACACACGAGTCAAGCAACTGCGCGGCCGCATGATTAAGGAAGTCCCTCGTCAAATGGAAAGACACCTCTCCGGAAGATGCAACTTGGAACCAACCACTATTCTTCAGCAGTTTTCTGCAGCTTCAACCTTGAGGACAAGGCTAGTCTTAAGGGGAGGGCAATGTTAGGGTCCCACCCTAACCCCCTTATTTATGTAATGGGATCACGTCATAGTCAAGAGTCAATAAATCCCATATTAATAATTGTAAGTGGTTAATCCACAATTAATAACGGAACCATAGTTAATTACAAATGGGCTGTAGTATTAGATAGATGGTATTATGAATACCACGGTATTGGCCCGTGGTATTGCATGTATGAGTCATATATAAAGGATAGAGACTCCCTGCGAGGAGCATCGTGTCTTATTTTTTAATCGAGCTCTGCTCTATTGGAGGTTGCCCCCTCGAAGAGGCAAGTGAAAATTACTCTCTGAATAATAAAATCATTGCTATTCTATGTTCTGGGTATCTTTTCTTCGCATATTCTGTATTTGGCTATCATTTGCAGGTTACGAGCATAACACTCAACATCCCCTCTGCATGTAGTTCTCACCCTCCTGTCCAAAACTGTATCTTCTTGTAACTCGTTGAGACATTCAGGAAAAATATCATCAATAGAAGGCATATGACTGTGCTCTTCAGGATCTTCAATCAATGAAAGTTCAAATAGTTTCAAGTTGTCTGCATTACAACTGAGTAGATGTGCATGTAAGCTGGTAAATCAAGGCAAAAAGCATTCTCACCAATCTTCTCATGTATCTTGAAAGGTCCATACCTTATTGGCTTCAACTTCTTACCTCCACCTTGCATTCTATCTTTGCTGATATACAACCAGACTTGATCACCAACTTGGAAACTATGCTCAATCTGATGCTTATCATGCCTTGCCTTGTACTTGGCTTGGCTCTTTTCCAGTTGTTCCTGTATGGCCTGGTGAATCTCTTGGATTTGTTCAATGAACTTGGTTGCCTTGTCTACATCACTATGTCCATCAACTGTTATGTCTTTACCAAAGACAAAATCCAAGGGAGACCTTGGTGTGAAACCAAATCAGGTCTCAAAAGGAGATATTTGTGTAGAAGAATGTTTAGCTCGGTTGTAAGCATGCTGCACATAACATAAATGTTCATCCAAAAGCTTGGGATTCTTGTTGAAATAGCCTCTGAGCGAATGGATCATTGTCATGTTTACCACTTTTGTTTGACCATCTGTTGAAAAGCTGTGCTCTTCTTTAGTCTGGTGTCCATCAATTCCCACAAATTCGACCCAAATTTCCCAACAAATCGGGAGTCTCGATTAGATATAATGGAAGTGGGTAATAAAAAATGAACCCATACATGCTGAAAGAACAAGTTTTCAGTTTGCTCAATAGTAATATGTTTGTTACAATGTATTAAAATACACATTTTGCTGAACCTATCCACAACAACAAATAAATGGTTCAACTCCAATTGACTGCAAATATGCTTCCATTCTTATTTTGAAAAATACCAAGTTAGTTCCACTAAACAAAGGTGGTCTGATAGACGATACTCCCTCTCGACTGCTCATCTTGATGGATGTTCCTTTAAGTGATCAAGATTCTTACGAGGAACCAGCTTCGATACCAATTGTTGGTAGAAATACTCCGGGTCAGGGGGTGGGTGAATCAGTATTTTAAATTCATTCTTCCAAATTTTATATTCTGGAAATTATAGGTTACTATTATTATTGAAACCTGTGTATCTAGGCTAATTCATAAAAGGAAACCAATGTATATTCAATTTATTGATTTTTATTTATTCTATCAGATAATTAGTGCATCGGTAGATTAATGAATTTTTAGTATGCAGTAAGGAACATAAAGAAATAAAAAATTGGGATAGTGCATAGGAAGTGTTACTATGAGCAACAAGAGGAGATCTATTGTAAGTGAGCACAAAAGGTAGAGTGCATAAGTGAAATTTGTGAACAACCATTGTTTTCTATTTTACTTGTATAACCATATGCCTCTATTTTCAGTTTGAAAATTATATGAAATAGTAGAGTAGTGCAATAGCAGGTTGATGCCTCTTGGAAAGTTGGTGCTTTCTAACCAAAGGGGGTTGGTGCCTCCTATGCGTGGGTGCTCACAAAAGAACAAATGTAGTTAAGTAGGTGCCTAATTTACATAAACAAACAACAAATTGGGTGTTTTTTCCCTCTAGGTTTCCACCTTAAAAGCATCGTGTCAAATGTGTGTTGCTCATGTTATTTTTATTTGAATATGTGTGTCTGAAATATTTTTGGTTCACTGTTTAGTGAATGAACACTCTCACAAGTTAAAGAACATAACAAGGGTTTATAAGAATAATAAGAAAAACAATAAGATTTTCTTAATTACTGAGTCACCCCTCCTCTCAATAATTCCATATTTCAACATAATATGTGTTTAGATTATCTAAATAGATGTATGGAATCTCCCAATTCCCGAGGGGAAAAATTAGTTCCCAAATTTATATTTTCAGGTTTATCTTTACTTCCCAAATTAATGACCTCATATTTCATGGTTCAACTCATGGTTTTATAATTAACAATTTTCTTAATTTTTTCATGCAAATCATAAAACTTTTCCACCCTAATAACTAGCCAAGGAATAAAGTTTACCATATTAGTTCAATCATCCACTCAATGAAAAACAAACCATATGAGGTAAATGTATAATATTTTATTATTCCAAAAAAATGCTCCTTCTTTATACAAATCTGCTTGATAGCTTGTTCAAGGGTTCAACCCATAACAACTCAAAGGAAGAGTTATTTATACAAAATTTGAAAAATATCTACAATCTGTTTGGAATGGAATACCAAAATAGTTCATAATTAAAAAACAGAACAATATAATAGGAACTGAGAAACTCCTAAAGAGGTGCCTCTATCCTTTCGGAATCTATTGATGATCTGGCTTGGAAATACTGATGAGTTGTCATGTTGTTAGAATGAGAAATTACTAAATTATTTCACACAATTGATCCCAAATTTCTTCACTTAGTATTTCCACATTCACCATCTTTCATCCACCTCTGTGTAACTCTCGAAATTGGGCTTGGTGGAAAATAAATGTTTAATTTCATTCATGCTAGTTAAATTAAACTCCAAGGCTTCCAGAAAAGCCTTCCCTGTTATTTGTGATTTGACTCATGCAAATTTGATTATGTCCACTGCAATAGTATACAATTCGTTGCAATAATCTTCTAATTTAATCAATTTATCATTCAAACCTACCAATCCTGGTATTCCTTTCTGATTCAAGATATTAAACATTGAATGAAACCTTTTAACAACAATATCTAAAGATTGACGTTTTGTCTCTAATTGGTTTATCAAATTCCTTTTTTGTAATACTTTCTTAATCTCTAAAATGGTAGCTGTTCTGTAAGAAATGTTTATTTCTTCTAGTTATTCTATTATTTTCGAATTTAACACTTTGATCATGTCCATGGATTCTATTGGTTTGGTCTTCAAGGCTGCCTTTTGTTCTTCTATCATTGCTATGCATCTGGTGATAGTTCTTGTTGCTCAAAAATAATATGTATGGATGGCCATACATATGTCATGGATTGGCTGATTTTATCTATCATTAGGGAGTCACTATCCAATTTCTAAATCTTAAGTCCCAATTTGTGGGACTTCTGCATCTCCTGCACATATAAAGTTTCATTCTTGATTTTCTGCAACTCTAGATTTTGGAATTTCTGTAGTAATTTCTCGCTTTCCTATTTTTATATGGCCAATTCCTGTGATTATCTGGCTGGATTGGCTACTCTTGATGTAGAATCAAATGATTTTGATGATGAACTAGGCTCTGAACCTACAACTTCTATAGGGACTACCATGATTGGAACCATGGCAAGTTGTGCTGCTTCCTTCTCTTTTAATAACTCTTTAGTATGCTCTTCCGTTTTATTCAAGTGTATATTCTGCTTAATGATAAGCTTGAGCATATCCTACTTTTGTTGTTCATTTTTTGCTATATCATTTGTTAGAGGGTCCTCTATTGAAGGCAACTTCAACTGTTTCTTCAATGCAACAATGTTTTCATCTTTGTTTCTGAGGAGTAGCTCTGTAGGTTTTACATCTTTGGGATCATATCCCACTTTAATTACAAAGTCGTCCAATGATTACATTATGTTATCTTTGGCTAAAGAAGAAATATTTTCTAACTTAAGCTGAGACTAAACATTAGATAGGGCATTCCTAAGTTTAGAAAGAGACATAGTTGTAGTAGTCATAGTAGAAAATAAAATCTCGCCAATCTGCTTGTGCATATCCATTTGGTCAATTGGATGTATTTGATTAGTATCAAATGAATAGACATCCTTTTTATAATCTCATGGATATTTAGGAAATGGAATTTGGGCTTGTAAGAAATCCATTTGCATTTGTCCTTTATCACTATCAAAAGAAGAAAGAAGCCTATGATGGGAGGTTGAAGTTTGTTTCCAGAATTGGTTGTACACACTGGACGTCAAAGTCTCATTTTTTTGTTTTATCTCAAGGAACCTTCTAAAGAACTAGTTCTTGTGGATTGAATAATTTTTAGAGGCTTTCTAGAAGGTGAAGTTGTAGTAGGAGTGTTTAAAACACTGGTTGTGGGAGGAGCGGTCGAAGTACTAACTCCTTATGATGTAGAAACTTATGGATCTCCTAGATCAATTATCAGTGGTTGAGATTCCTCTGCTGATGTGACCTGGCCAACCTTTGGATTCTTTTGTTGAAAAATGAATCCTTTCATAATATCTTTAGTAGATGAGGTCTCTTCCCTTAGCCTTTTATGTTGCTTTCTCTAAGCAACTGGAGTCTGCTCAACGGGGGTAGATACAACGTGTTCATCTTCCTCTTGAAGAGTCCCATCAACACATTATTCTTGATTCATAAAATTTTCTATTTCTAGACTTGGAGTATGATTATAAGGAGCCATCTTGATATGGTGTTGCAAATAAATGATCCAAACCATGCTTTAATCTTGAATTGAGACTTCCTTTTTCCTGACACAAAGTGCAAGTCATCCATGTGGATCATCTTCCTAATATATTCCAGAGAAAATATTCTCATGGGAACATATTTTGGCAGCTTATATGGTGCTATCTCACAACCATATACTCTTATCTCAGCATAGTTCTTGTATAAATACCAGTCACTAGTTTTGGTCTGCTTATGTAAGTGTAAAATCCTCTTAATTTCATCTCCAATCCTTGGCTTTGTTTGACTGTTGAGGAGTTGTGCCACTGGATGTATGAATGTATCTACAAATTCTGAAAATGATGAGGTGGTAGAAGTTGTTCTTTCTATCTTTGTCGAGTGAGTCACTAATTGATTCACTCCTTGTTCATCATGCTTGCTGAATTTGATAGGAAAAAGATCAGCCCGCTGAAACAGAAACATGTGGACAACTACAAAGCTGTAACTGAACACTCCTTGTACAATGAAGTTCATGGATTGTTAATGTATATTATTAGCCAAGGATTGCCTGTAGTTATACATGAATGTTGCTTGTTGATATTAGTTAAATATGGATAGGAAACCAAGGATAGTCTCATCAATAGACTGGTCATATGGATATCCTAGTAAGTAGGAAATCAGAGAAATGCAATGCCTCAAGGCTTCAGGAAACATGGAAGCTGAGGAGGGTGGATTTCTTTTAGGTAATTCAACATCCTCGGGTAAAGCGATTTCAAAAATTTGAGCTCTATTTGGAAATGTTAACTTATGGTACAAATCCATAAGTGTTGCTAGTGAAAAATGAGTGAGAGAGTCAAATTGAGGGATTAGGAGCATCTGGTTTATGGTTTCAGTAGAGATGGTGATCAGAATGTCTCCATTCTGATCCATGGCTGCTCTTTTCACAGGGTCATATTTGGCTTGAAACCAGGTAATAAGGATAGGGAACTCATGTTTTTTTGGGAAACAAATAAAGGTAATAGGGATTCCCAAAATTTAATTGGATATTGCTTATCAAGGTAATTCTATTTGAGCCATAAGTGCAATTTATAGAAATTGAACTCACACATGGCTTATTAAATTTTAAACAATGAGTCTACAAGAGGAACATGGTCAAGGTCAAGCTGGGTTGGAGTAGCAGTACTTTCCTCTTCACTCTACATTTTATCTTTCCCTTTTGGGGCCATGCTAGCAGACATAAGGAAGAGGAACTATGGTAACAAATCGATAGAATAGGAAAAAGCCCTGCGGAAACTGTTTATGTGGCATAGAGGTGGGTATGGGTTTATTTATAACCTACCGAGGAGGTTTAATGGTTTTATTCATTATTGTAGTGGTTTTAATGCACAGAAGCAGAGCTACAACGAGTGAATATAACGAGTATGATAGCAGAGCAGTGAGCACGTGAGGTGGAAATAGATAGGATGAATAGGCAATGAGTATGTGAGGTGGTGGTTTGGGTTTGGTTGAGGAATAATGGTTAAGGCAGGGGATGGAAGAGCCATTGGTGGAGGGAAACCACGAGTGATTTGTAGGGGTGGTGGTAGCGATTAGTTCATGGTTTTGAGGGGGTGGGGGGGGTGTGGAGTAATATGGTGGCAACACATTGGGTTGTAGTGTCCATTGAACCCACTTTGTGGAGCCCCCTCCATCGCGTTAACAACAAATAGTCAATGGGGATGCAAAGTCTCCCCCGTGATTGATCCTGGTGGGGAGTAGATAGGTTGTTAAATGATGCACTCAATTTATTGAAATCTGACAATACATTTTGTAGTTTATTGACGTTGGCCTAAACATATGTGCACTTTATAACATAATTATTAATTCCAAAGGTTTATAACCAAAAATTAATCCGGTTTAAGGAAATTAATCATTAATTAACGAAATTCGACATTTTTCTAATATGGCGCATTTGAATGAGGAACCTTTGCATTTTTTTTTTCTTTTTATTTGAAATTAAAGCTTTTATTTCTTTTTTCTTCCGTAATATTTTTATTTTTTTTCCTTCTTTCTTTAGGGAAACTAACTCCCAACATTTTATTTATATGGTTGCATATAAAAATATATAAATTGTCCTAACATTTTTTATTTTCTTTCTTTTTTCATCCATATCCTAACTTAACATTTTGAATTTATTTTTGACTAATATACTAACTTATCAAAACCAAATGATGTTACAACATCGTCTCTAGCTAGGGACTGCTTCCCCCTGTGGGATGCAAATAACAAGTAGATCTAGGTGCCTTCTCCTCGGGCTGCGGAGTCTTTGATGAAACAACTACACACTTGTAATTTTTCAAAATAAAATGAACTCTTCGGATATTTACAGATGATGAAAGGATGGATGAAAATCTAATACTTGATATAATGTTTCAAGTATTTCCCATTGACTAGAAATGAGGAATATTTTCCTTCCAAATTCTGTAGGAGGAATGTATTATTCCCTTTGACTTCTGCAATGCTAAATGGACCAAACCAAAGTTTGTCAAATTTTACATGCTTGCCTTTATCCTCCCACCTTGTATCCCATCTAAGCACCAAGTTACCTTTCTTGAAATTCATTTTTCTGGCCTCTCTATCGAATAACTCCTTCATCTTATTTCGATATTTCCTTAGCTTGTACTAAATTTCATCCTTGTCCTCATTCAACTCAATTATTTGATTAATCCTTCTTGAGAAATCATAATTTTCTTCATAAGATTCCTGAAGGAATCTCATAACAGGTAAAGCTAAATGAGTGGGAAAAGCTTCTTCCTTACCATAGACTAATTGGAAAGGAGACTTGCATGTGGACCTCTTAGCAAAATCTCTATTTACCCAAATTGCTCGGATTAGGTGACTATCCGAACTCTTTCTATGGTCTTCAAGAATATTCTTAATGACCTTAACCAAGCTCTTGTTGGATGACTCTGCCAGCCCATTAGCCTGTGGATAATATGGTGTAGAATGATGTAACAAAATTGAATACATTTAACAGAACTCAATCATTTTAACACTGCTAAAAGTTGTTGCATTGTCTGTAACAATTTGTTGAGGACAACCAAATCTTGATAAAATATTTTCCCTAAGGAATTTAATTACAACAGTATCAATTGCATTTTTAACAAGAATTTCCTCTACCCATTTGGTAAAATAGTCTGTAGCAGTCAGAATCCATCTATGTTGATTACGTGATTGTGGATGAATCTCACCTATGAAGTCTAACCCCCATTGTAGAAAAGGTGCCTCAACCAATACTAGAACAAGAGGAGGTGCTGACAACTTTTGTTTCCCTACAAATATTTGACATTGTGTGCAACTCCTAACTCTTGCTCCAACTTCTTTAAACAATGTGGGCCAGTAGAAGCCCACCTTCAAAATTTTGTAAGTTGTTTCTCTCCACGCATAGCGTCCACCAAAAAACCTGCATGGAACTGATCTATAATCCCCTTTGTTTCATTTTTAGTTAAACAAAGAAGAAGGATATTGAGAGGATCCTTCGAGTATAGATTACCATTGATAATAAATTATTTAATTTCTTTAAGCTTTAGGGCTTTACACTACTTTAAATCAAGTTTAGCTGGACATTGAAAATTTCTAAGAAACTATACAATATCAGAATACCAATAAGAGAGTAGATATTTATGATCTATATGAATGATGATGGTTTGTTATGAGGAAATAGTTTCTTGTCGATTATCTTCTAAATTTTGAGAAGGTTCTTTTGGATTCTCCCCTTCCCCAATTTGAGAAGGTTCTTGTGGATTATTCTTAGATGAGAGTCCATAAATAAATTTTATCCCCAATACTTTGCAATTGGATTCAACCAAGAATTTAGCCAAACCTTGACCTTCTACTAGCTTTGTGGTCTTAATCTCAAGATCAAATTCAAGAATTTTGGCGTTCCATCTTCCCCTTCCATCAGTATCAGGTTGGGTCAAAACAATTTTGACAGCATGATTAGGGACACAGGTTGTAATGTGTGAATGCAAGACATATGTTCTAAAGGCTTTGAGGGCTTGGCTTAAGGTGTAAGCTTGTTTTTCAATAATGTCATACCTAAGATCAGAATCCCTCATGACTTTAGAAAAGAAGGATATGGGTTGGTCATCACCATTTGTATTCTTCAGTAAAAGTACAACTTCTAAGGTTGTATTTGATGAAAAGGAAAATATGCTAAAAGGAGAGGAGTAATCAATTTTGGCTAATGTAGGGGCCTCAGATATAGCCTTTTTGATTTAATCAAAGCATATCTGTCAGAAACTGTCCATTTCACTTGATTGTTCTTTTTTAACATACCGGTAATATATTTTACTATCTCTCCATAATTAGGGATAAACCTTGTGAGAAAATTAATTTTCCCAAGGAAATTTTGTATCTCCTTCTTGTTTCTAGTTAGAGATAGAGTTTGAATAGCTGAAACTCTTTCTAGATCAATGATAACTCCCTCCTTGCATATAGTATGCCCCAGTAATTTCCCTTCCTTTACAAAAAATAAAGATTTCTTTGGATTCATGGATAAGCCAAATTTTCTGCACCTCTCAAAAACATTACTCAAGTGTTTTAAATGATTTTCATCATAGTTAGAGAAAATAGTTAAATCATCTAGATAAATGATAGTAAATTCAGATGTCTTACCTAATAATGCTAGATCCATGGCCCTTTGGAAAGTGGCTCCAACATTTGTCAGTCCAAATGACATCCTAGCATACATGAATGGAGTAGTAAAAGCAGTGTTGTCTTGATCATCCTGACTCACCATAATCTAGTTGTAACCAAAAAATCCCACAAGCATAGAAATCTTATTTTCCCCTGAAACTTTTTGAAATAGATGGTCCATTTTGGGCAATGGGTAGTTATCCTTTAAATATGATTTGTTCATAATTCAGAAGTCTACACAAAGCCTAATTTTACCAATTCTCTTTCTCACAGGAACTAGGTTAGCTACCTAGTCAGAATACATTAGAGGAACTATGATATGAGCATCAGGCAGTGTTTTAAGTTCTTTCTCAACAGTTGAAAGGAGTATTGGATTGATTCTTCTTAATTTTTCTTGGAAGGATTTTTCTTCTGGTTTCAAAGGAATCTTATGCTCAATCAAAGATGTATCATAAGTTTTTAATTCATTATAAGACTAGGAAAAAATATCTTTGTAATTTTTAAGAGGATTTAAGTATTTGTTGTTAACATCAAAAGGAAAAGATGATGATAATTTTATATTCTTCATTTCATTTAAAGTCCCAATGTTGCACTCTTTCATTTCTTCTTCACGTGAATTATACAAGGAGTTTTTGGAGAAATCATTATTATCAAATAGATTTTCCAATGGAACTAATCCTTTGGGAATAAAATAATTAGAAAATTGGACGATATCATGATCAAGAATTTTAGGACCGAATGAAGTTTCTGGGCTATGTTGATTTGATTCTTTGACATGTTTTTCATCTTCTTCAATTTGCATATTTGAGAATTCACCAATGACATGAAGAAACTATTTTAATTGCTCATCATCCTAAAAAATCTACCAGTGTTTAAGGTTATTAGGAATTGATGGTCTGTACTTGACTTGAATCTAATATTTCAACAATACTGGCTTAGGGATTTTGAATGATCTAGCTGAAACAATAAGTGAATCAACATGCGTATTCTCATATCTGGGTATAACATTTATGTTAAATCCTTGGAAGAAATTTTCAATTGTATCCCAAACCTTATTTCTATAGGACTGAAGGCTTGGGTTCTTTGTTTGACACAGGCTCCTAACTTGCTTCACTATTAGTTCAGAATCATAAAAGACACTTATGTTTTGAACCTTTATATTCTTAGCTAGTTGAAGACCAAGAAGAAAAGCCTCAAACTAAGCCACATTATTGGTGACCTCAAATTCAAGTTTACATGATTGAGTAATATTTTCTTTACTTGGGGAAATGAAGGAAATGCCTGCTCCTGCTCCTCCATTTGAGCAAGAGCCATCAAAATACTTTTTTTTTCTTCAGATATATGATTGTACAATTTTAGGTTTGGAACCTCGATTTTTGATGGCAAGTTGAGTGTTTGATGAATTTTGTGAGGACAACTGAAAGAAACCAAAATCCTGATCTACTGCATAGATGGGGTGATTTTTTGCTTGATCAGACCTATAGACAATATGGAGGAATCTCACTTCCCTATATAACCTTACATGTTCACCTTCATAGACTAGAATAGTAGGAAAAGACATGTCCATATAAAGTGATCCTCCAAGTTTATCACAACATGATCTAGATAGAAGTATGCCAAAATTAGGAGGAATATGAGTGACAACTATGTCTAAGACTATACTCTTGATAGGTATTTGGGATGAGGTCACAACTAGGTCTTTTATTAGTCCTAGGCATGGTACTTTCTTTGAATCAAAGGCGTAGAGGTCATTATAAGAATGAGTATCTTGTAACTAGAGCTGATCCATAATTACCTTTGGCATAAGGTTATGAGAAGCTCCATAGTCCAACATGCAGTTATACAAAACAAAGTCATGGACCTTTAAAGTTACATAAAATGGTGGAACAATCTCATCAATCATATTAGAGCTAGGGAAAAAAACTACTGAGGGTTTTTCATCTTGCAAACCAATAATATCTCCCTCAGCATCTACACTAGAGGACTGTATCTAGTTAGACACTTGATTTTATAACCAGGGTTTTTGGAAAGTACAGCTAAAGGAATAGGAATCGTGACTCTTTCTAATTCCTTTTCAATATTAAAAGTTGTCAACATCGTCTTATCAGATGGAAAGGTTTCAGTAGATGGCTCTGTAGTTTGAGGTGTTGGAGTTTGTGTTTGGATAGATTTTATTGTAGGTTCAATTATAGTGGTAGATTTTGGAGGTCTACCTAGGCTTGATCTAGGTCTTAGATCATATTTCTTATTTAAATCTACAATTAAAAATCCATAAAATTATTGATATTTGGAAAGTGAAGCATATCCTTGTTCTTATTCCACAGACTGAGAGGAAGATGAGGGAACTATTTCCATTTGTGCTGCTGAAGAATCAATATTATTGATATCTTCAATAATTAGAGGACCTGTATCCTTGGTTGTTGATCATCAATAAATATAGGTGGTTGAATGTTTTGATCAACACCTGGTCTCTGAATGATTTGCATCTGAGGAGCTCTTTGAAATTGGGTTTGAACTTGTGGCCTAACAACAGTTTGTTGAGTGGTTCTAGGTTGTGCTTCAATTTTAGAAATCCTATTAGAAAGGTTTCTAAGTAAATATTTAATTTCATCAATTTTCTGAACTTCAAGTTTATATTTGGAATAATATGAGTCATCAACCCTAGCTTTCAATTTTCTTTCTTTCTCTGCTTTAGCTTTAAGTTTTCCAGAAGCATACTTACTAGCTTCTACCTCTATAGCATTTGTTTGCATGTCTTCTAATGTATTAGATACCTTTCTCTTAGCATGACCGCAAAGTCATCTTCAAATGCTTTGGAAAATCTAACTTTGCAGCTTCTACTGGTGGCTTACAATGAGCATGCATTTTATGATAGAGTTTATTAGATCTCTTGATAAATTCAGCTACTGGGTCACTAGGGTTTCTCTTTAATTCTTGAAATTCAGTAAGAAAGTAGACAGGGTCCTTCTTTACCCCCCATTGATTATTAAAGATAGTTATGAACTCATTCCATGTTTAAATAGAGTTAGGTCTAAGTTGTATAAACCATATCCTAACATTTCCTTCTAAGGATTTCACAAATAATCTCATATAAACATTTTCATGTGGTATGTTCATATTATCAGCAAAATCTACGAAAGCAGCTACATGATCTTGTGCTGAAGGACCAATTTCACCATTGAACCTTGGTAAATTCTTTATATATCCATTAGGAAAGTTTGCTATGTTTCGAGAAAGGACTAAAGTAGCATATTTTGCCTATACAATGGGTTGAAAAGCCATGATGACAGGTGGAGTCTGGGGTGAATGAGTGGATGATGAAGAGGAAGAGAAAGATGATGAACAAAAGTCTGTGGGGGTATTAATGTGTGGAGGATAGAAAGAAGGAAGTGAACTCCTTGAAGATTTCAAAGGGGTTTTCATGACCAACTTATGAACTCCTTATGGCCTTCCTTATTTTCAAATAAATGGTTTAAATAGACAGAGAATGTCTCTTCAAGATTAGTAGAAGTTGATGGAAGAGAATAAGGAGTTGGAGAGATGAAATCTGTAGGCTCAAATTCAGGTAAATGTAAACCTAATTCTTCCTCAAATGAAGGTGATTTTATTGGAATGGATGGCACTTGATATGAGTCAAGTGATTGGATTAGAAAGGTTGGTGGAAGATCTACTCCTATTGAATGGATTTCAAAAACCCTGGGGGGTAGTTCAGTCCAGTCAGGATTAGATGGAACAAATGAGTAAGGATCTACAAATGAAATCTCTTATGGGTGTAATGATGATGAAGAATAAGAGGTTCGATGTCTTCTCCTTGAAGATGCTCCCCTCATAAGTCTCTCTGGATCTGGTAGAGGGTTAACAAACTTAGAATTAGAACGTGATCTAGTATGCTTAAAAGGAGCTAGCTTGAAATAGTGGAATAACCAAGTGAAAGATTTTGACCTCTAACTAATCCTTTATTTACCTTAAAGGAAAAGGGAAAAATCGTTTCCCCATGGAAAATAATTCTTTCCAATTCTTCGCTCCCCCACGATGGTGCCAATCTAATGTTGTCATTTGAGATAACTCTAGGTCAATTAGTTATGCCAAAGCATCTATAATGTTTTTTTGTTTTAAATGATTGGATGAACAATGAACAATTTTATAACCACGTGCTTCAAACTTAGATAGATTTCCAAGTAAAATAAAATGTTGTTCTTTAACCACATATAGTTAATTTGGTTTAAATGGGGTGAAAAATTGGAGCATGGAGAAGTATAATTGATTTTGTTATTCAAATTGAATACTTAACCAATTATAAGAAGAAATTAAGAAAAAGTTGTTTAATTAATAAACAAAATATAATTAAACATTTACATAGATCTGATGTAATTTATATTTAAAGAGGAACTTACAATAACAAACAGTTCCATAAATTATCCTCTTATTTAAAATCACAACTTTACAAAGGATTCAAAATGAGACTGAAACTCAGTTAAATTTTGAATCAGATAACTTCAAAATATTTAATTTATATGAAGAAAACATTATCAATAAACAAGATGAAATAGAACTCACTAAGAAACAGACCATATGAGGTAATTGCAAAATATTTTATTATTCCAGAAAAATGCTCCAGCATAGAACAAATCTTCTTGATAGCTTGTTCAAGGGTTCAACCCATAATAACTCAAAGGAGGAGTTATTTATACAAATTTGCAAAAGATCTACAATCTATTTGGAATGCATACCAAAATAGTACAAAACTACAAAAATAGAACAATATAATAGGAATCAAGAAAGTGTCGAAGAGGTGGTTATATCCTTTGGGAATCTATTCATGATATGGCATAAAAAATACTGATGAGCTGTCATGTTGTTAGAATGAGAAATTACTAAATTGTTTCATGCAATTGATCCCATCTTTCTTCACTTGGGATTCAACATTTACCATCTTTATAAATGTTTCATCCAGCTCTGTGTACCTCTCAAAATTGGGCTTGGTGAGAAATAAATGTTTAGATTCATGCATGATGGTTAAATCAAACTCCAAGGCTTCCAGAAAAGCCTTTCTTGTTATTCGTCCTTTGAATCCTACAAATTTCGTTCTGTCCATTGCAATCGTATACAATTCCTTGCAACAATCTTCTAATTTAATCAGTTTATCATTCAAACCTACCAATCCTAGTAGTCCTTTCTGATTCAAGATATTAAACTTTGAATGAAACCTTTTAACAACAATATCTAAAGATTGACATTTTGTCTCTAATTGGTTTATCAAATTCCTTTTTTGCAATACCTTCTTAATCTCTAAAATGGTAGCTGTTCTATCAAAAATGTTTATTTCTTCTAATTTTTCTATGCTTTCTAAATTTAACACTTTGATCATGTCTATGGTTTTTGTTGGCTTGGCCTTCAAGGCTGCTTTCTATTTTTCTATCACTGCTCTACATTTGGTGATGAGTTCTTGCTACTAAAAAATAATCTGTATGGATGGCCATACATCTCTCATGGATTGGATGATTTTTGTCTAAACAATTTCTTTGGCACGAGCTAAATTTTCTGCCCTTAGGGACTAACTCTCAAATTTCTAAATCTTAAGTTCCAATTTGTGGGACTTTTACATCTCTTGCACATACAAAGTATCATTCTTGATTTTTTGCAACTCTAGATTTTGGAATTTCTACAGTAATTTCTCATTTTCTTGTTTTTGTATGGCCAATACTCGTGATAATCTGGTTGGATTAGTTTCCGTTGATTTAGAGCCAATGGTTATTGATGATGAACTAGGCTCTGTACCTGCAACTTCTATTGGGGCTGTTGTAATTGGAACCATGGAATGCAATGCTGCTTCCTTCTCTTTTAATAACTCTTCAATCTACTCTTCCATTTTCTTCAACTATATATTCTGCTCAATGATAAGCTTGAGCATATCCTCCTTTGGTTGTTCATTTTCTGCTATATCCTTTTTTAGAGGGTCCTCTTTTGAAGGTAACTTCAACTGTTTCTTAAATGCAGCAATGTTTGCATATTTCCTTTTGAGGAGTTTCTCTGCAGCTTTTACATCTTTGGGATCATATCCCACTTTAATTACAAATTCCTCTAATGCTTTTATTTCGTTATCTTTGGCTAAATAAGAAATCTTTTCTAACTTAAGCTAAGACCGGACATTAGATAGGGTAGTCCTAAGTTTAGAAAGAGACATAGTTGTAGTATTCATGGTAGAAAATAACATCTCACCAGTCTATCCATGCATATCCATTTGGTCAATTGGATGTATTCAACTGGTATCAAATGTAAAGACAGTCGTTTTATAATCTGTTGGAGATTTAGGAAATGGAATTTGGGCTTGTAAGAAATCCATTTGTATTCTATCTTTCTCACTGTCAAAATTAGAAAGATGCCTATGCTGGGAGTTTGAAGTTTGTTTTTAGAACTGGTTGTACACATTCGACTTCAAAGTCTCATATTTTTGTTTGATCTCAAGGAACCTTCAAAATATAAGATCATCTCAAGAACTACTTCTTATGGAACAAATAATTTGTAGAGGCTCTCTAAAATGTGAATTTGTAGGAGGAGTGGTTGAAACACTGGTTGTGGGAGGAGTGGTTGAAGTGCTAACTCCTGCTCATGTAGAAACTTCTGGATCTCCAAGAACAATTATCACTAGTTGAGATTCTTCTGGTGATGTGACCAGACCAACCTTTGGCTTCTTTTGTTGAAGAATTAATCCTTTCATAATATTTTTGTAAGGATTCTGGACACCACATATCTCCACAATGGTATGATATTGTCCACTTTGGGCCTAGGCTCTCATGGATTTGCTTTTGGACTTACCCCAAAAGGCCTCATACCAATGGAGATATTTGTCCATCCTTATATACCCATGATCCTCCCCACTTCTAGTCAATGTGGGACTTTGGTCGTACACCCAACAGTTTCAAGCTCCGAGGAGCCAAATGAGATTTTCTTATCTTTGGGACCGGTTCGAGTATTGCATTAAGAAATCTACCCATCCCAAGAGAAAGTTTGAAATCAAGCCTCGCTCAACATTCTTCATTGATGGAGCTACGAAATCTCATGTGGATGCGGCCATTGTCGCTACTGACTTTCCACCTTCCTCTCATTCAACAACTCCACCACTGCCCAGTGATGTTGAGGATCATGCTCACACACCTATTCATCTTTCACACTCTCCCAACAACACTTCACTCAATTTTTATGCATATTTGGTTGTGAGTCCTTCAAGTTCTCATAGGATTTCTTTTCTACGACCTTCGTCTTCGCACCTAGGTGTTCCTCCAAATGATGTTGTCTTGTGTTCATCCATTCCAGACTCTTCACTTGTTGTGAATGAGGAACAACCCAATGACATAGTTGGTGTTGCACAACCATGTTAGTTGGTGTTGCACAACCAACATGCTTTGTCATTCATGAATAGTATGAGTGGGAGCTTGAGCATCAACACTCAGCGAAGGATGAGTCCCTTTTGTCTGAGCCCCCTATGTTCTTTCCAAACATTGTTGGTGAACCAACCATCCATGATTTTGCATGTGTGTCTTCATCCATGGATGCACCCATTGTTGATCTTTTGCAGGATGCATCGTATGTTAGCCCATCATCCAACAACGGAGAGGACCAACCATTCATTGAAAATCCACTTGATCTTTCATCTACTCTTTCCAGAAATGCAGAGGGTGAACATCCTTCCTTCTCATCTACCCCTATATGTGATTCATCAAATCATGAGGATGTCGACCAACATCCTGAATTTTCTGATATTGACTGTCGTTATCTCTTCACCTCATCATCCGATCACAATGTTGATTCACTCATTGTTAATCCGTCTAAGCCATTGGTCTAAGAAGATCCATCTATCAACGAAGTCGAAACCCCACAGACTGTCAAGGCACCTTAGGCCCAGCCGATGGTTATGTCAGGCCCTTGTTGTCCTAATTTTGGTTTCACTTTCGATTAGGAAATTGCTCAAACACTCAAGGCTCCTCATCGCTCATCTGTATGCACTCAAGATCAATCTAACACTCAGATTTTACCCCCTCCACTCAAACTACATGATCCCATCGCTCATGCATTGGAGGAGTCTTACATTGCAAGCACTCATGCGCGATGTAAGTTATCTTTGTTTCTTTCGTTCGCTTACATGTCACAGTCAAGAGTTTGCTTGTGCTTCAGATTTGCACGTAGTGTCACACAACACCATGATATGTCCATGGACTACCCATCATGCACTTGTACTCACCTATGACCCGTGGCCACTTTGAAACACGAACTATGGATGTCATGATTATTATATCTTTCTTAGTTATTGGTTCACACAATTGGATTCCTCGTGAACCAAGCCTTCACCAACATGGGTCTACCAATGCGTCGATGGCTACATTGGAAGTATCACTTCACATGATCATGCCCATGCACTGTTAGTGTAGGATTAGGAGTAATGTTTGCTTTCAGTTGTTTTCTTGCATGTTTGTTTTCTTATATGCTTAGTTCACTTGTTTTCTTGCTTACTTGTTTGTTTACTTGCTTCACTTTCACTTTTTCTTCTACTCTTGCTCTTCTTTGTTGTTTTTTAGTTCGCTTGTTTCGTTCGTAGGTTAGTTTTGCATGAAGCCATGTATGACTCATGAAACGAGCTAGGTAAAGTATAAGAGGGCTTATACAACTATCACTACTTGGTTATCTATCATCTTGCCTCTGTATGATGAGCTTGTTACTTTTAGTCCATGATGCGTCGAAGGAAAATACGTACTGTTCAAAGTGAACCTTGGTGAAAACACAACACTTGCACGCTAGCTAGTTTCACCTTATCTAGTCGGTTGTTTTTAGGTTAACCCTTGTCAACTAAGTCAAGTAGAGTAAGGTGAGGGGAAAAACCTTAATAGGCACATCAGAGATACAATAAACGACTTCTCTGCTAGAAAAACCTATTCTTCTCTCAATAAGTCGAGATCCCTCTTCCTCTTTTGAAATGAATAAGTGTTATGCACAATGAAAATGAAAAAATGAAAAGTCAAAAAAATGAAAAATGAAAAATCAATAAGGCGAAAGAAGAGGAAGGCTTCCTGTTTAGGGAGGTGATGCATGTAAGTCCGTTGAGGTACTGACCAGGCTTGCTGGTAGCAGAGCCATGCTTGTGTTCCTATGTGACTCGACTGGGGTACTTTCTAGGCCTGCTGGCAGTGGAGCAACACCAAAGATGAAACTTAGACTATGACGACTATACTGCTTGTGCACCTATATACCCATCAAACCTAACCAAAACAACTATGTTTCCTTGGCTTGGAATGTGTGTCAATCAACCAAGAGTTTGGCAGATGCTACATCTTACAATCAAGCTAATGTGAAACCAAGATAAGTTGAGAATTGAACAATACTTTCAAAGGTGTTAGACTTGTTTTTCACGAACAAGGTCCATTTAGAGAGTTGGAGTTCTACCAGTGTGTTGCCAAGAGTTGTAGCGGCTACAACACCCTCCAAAATTTTTCCTTAACCTATTTTGGAGCCTCCTTACCAACCTTACACAGCAACTTGCCTTGCTTTGTCAAGTCTTCAAGCATCAGTGTCTTTCCTGCACAAAGGCAGCCTGTCGATCATAGTTTGATCCTTTCCCTTCACAAGCTGCTCACTTGAACTTGGTCTAGCTACAGGCTGAGCAACTTCCCCTTGAAAATTATGCATTTCTGGAGGGAAATTAGCCTTCCCTTCAGAAATTTCACAATCATGTCTAGCACCCTGCTGGGTTCTAGGATTGTGCAATCTTGCCAGTCAACAATCCCAGTAAGATTTGCACAAATTTCCCCAACAAGGCTGCTCAACCTAGAATTTGTGTAAATTTGGGTAGCAGTCAAATGCTCCACCCAGAAATTGTGCAAATCTCCTAGGAAATCAGCCCAGCTCCTAGCCAGAAATGTGTGTTTCCTTCAAGCAGTCGCACAACCTCTTGTATATGCAACTGAGTTGACCAGTTCCCTCCGGGACTGAGAAAAATAGGCTTGCATGCATAGGCTACTTCTCCTAAGGTAGCATGCAAAGGCATCCCTTGTCTCAGGGATATATGTTTAGTAGTTGGAGGTTACATGCAAGGAGTAATTCAAAAACCTCCCAACAAGTGTCGCTTCCCCTAGATTTGTGGCATGTGTGTCACAACCTCGATGTTATTAAAACTCATCAACCAGATGCTGCAGACCTCATTTCTCACATTGACCTTACACCTATAACATCCCACATCACATCTAAGAATAGTTGGCACATTCAACTCAGTTATTTTGGGGTAGGCTCACTTCCCATGCCTTGTGTTGCATTTATGTCGCTTTTTGTGTTTTCGCTTGTATGAGTAATGTTTGCTTGATTTCTTCAAGCGCTTGCTACCATTTACATGTATATTAGCTTCTCCTAGCACCGTTTCATTTTTCGTCAACATCTCACTGTTGTCACATGCATGAAACTATTTTTCATGAATGGTCACCGATTCAGAAACTCGCCTCACCCACATGCATGTTGTTTCATTTTCTGAATATGTCATTCACCATTTCAATGTATTATCATTCACTTATGCTTACACTCAGTATCATCATGCATTCACACTCACATTCATTTTTGTTGCGCGTCGGTAAGCCGGGCCAACCTTCGACCAGACCCTGCCTTCACCAAGGCTGCATTGTGCAATCTGGGGAAGGAAGGCTCACCTTCCTCACCATATTTGTGCATTCCTACCCAACACTGGCCTCCAGGACTGTTTTGCGCATTTCTGGAGGACAGTGATTGCTTGGCCCCAGAAATTGCACAAATTTGTCCCTAGGCCAGAAGTCCTTCCTAGCTGGAATTGTGCATTACGCAATCCCAGCAGTCAGTAGCTAGACTGGACTATGCATTGCGCAGTTCCAGTAGTCATTCAGTCTCCCAACAGCCCATACTGTGCCTTGTGCAGTCTTGGCAGTCAGTCTCCCGACCTCTCGGCCGAAATTGCACAACCTTCATGATCATGCACCCCGGTATGTTGCAAGTTAGTTCTCATGTTCATTTTGGTTTTCAACTGACAGATTGCTTACCATCAGTGTTGCCATGTCTCCAGGTATCCCAATTTTTCATCTACCTCTCAGCAATTGTCATAGACATATTTGGGCACTGCAACCCCAATCATATATGTCCATAAACCAAGGGCTTCTGAGTCCCTAAAGGTCTTGTTTCACACCCTAAAGGAACAAAGTCAGCTGATTACATCATCTCCCAAAAGTTCTCCATGGAAAACTGCTCAGAATTGGTCAAAACTGGACAATACAGACTGCTCAGTGTTAAGGGTGTGATGCATCTCACCTACCACATGCAAAAAGTGCAATGCATACTAAAAATCCCTTCTCTAGGGTGCGATGGGTGAGAGTAGACAAATGGCAAAGATAGTTTGCAAGGTGGATGATCATGGAATCTTCCAGAAACTTCTCCTATGACACTTGCCTCTCAGAATTCACCCAGGGATGAGTAAGAGATCAACGAAATCTCCAAGTGGAACCAAGAACTATCAGTGGAATGACACTAATCAAAAACCCAGAGCTGACTCACACCTTTGCAAATATCTATATATGGATCCCTCATCCCAGAGATCCAAAGGCTGGAATTTCATATTTTGTAAGGAAGTGTTGTAGGTTTCTTTGAGGAACATCATAGTGTTGGGTGATCTAATATTTTCATGAGGTGAAGAAGGGATTTCATGCTGGGAGGATGACACTGGGTCAGATCAATGGGTTGTAATCCTCCCTTCTACTCTTTCTATCAATAAAACTATTTGAGTTTTCCATCACATTTTTGTATGTTTGAGTTGATATATGCATTGGTGTGGTCAATATATATCTGGTCCTATA
Organism: Pinus taeda; assembly: GCA_000404065.3. Classification (NCBI taxonomy): domain Eukaryota; kingdom Viridiplantae; phylum Streptophyta; class Pinopsida; order Pinales; family Pinaceae; genus Pinus; species Pinus taeda. Next base: position 62,569 of record APFE031141467.1, read on the forward strand.
TTGTTTACGATTGTAGATCTCTATGCTTTGATGGTATCATGCTTATTTGACTTTACAGGTGCTCTTTGAAGCGGGACAAGCAAGGGAGGAGCGGCAAAGATCTGTCAGCGGGGAGAGGAAACAAGCAAGGAGCCAAGCGAAAGACTGAGGTTGGTACTCTCTGCTTCTCTCTCATCTACTTCTCATAAAGGAAAA
>APFE031141467.1:72452-113868 GCA_000404065.3 Pinus taeda
TATGCATTTGTGTGGTCAATATATATCTGGTCCTATATTTTTTATGATTGTAGATCTCTATGCTTTGATGGTATTATGTTGCTTTGACTTTACAGGTGCTCTTTGAAGCGGGACAAGTAAGGGAGGAGTGGCAAAGATCTGTCAGAGGGGAGAGGAAACAAGCAAGGAGCCAAGCAAAAGACTGAGGTTGGTACTCTCTGCTTCTCTCTCATCTACTTCTCATAAAGGAAAACACAAGTAACTTTAGTTTGTTTGTTTTTAAGATAGCTACCCATCTTAGTGGGACTAGCAGCTCTTAGTGGACACTATATTTCCCGATAATAGCAATACAAGTACAATGGTTTCCACGAGAGCAGAAACGAAGACACCGTTCAGAGCACACTTGGGGATTATGTCGATCAAGTGTCCATGGACTTGCCTACCCACGAATACATCAAGTTGTTCATAGACAAGGACATCAATATACGACAGCAACAACATCACAATGAGAAGCATCATGAACAGTAGTTGAAGACAGCATATCAAATGCAACAAATGCAAGAGGAGGGTTGTTGACAACACGGAGGTGAAACAAGGTTGCAAGCTCAGGCAGGTTCATTGATGATGAAAGTAACTTTGGAGACTATGATATGAAGTGACCGTGTGACATGAAGATCGCTCAAAGGCAAAAGATGGAACAAAGAAGGAGTTGCATGTGTTGAAGAAACAACTCAGGAAGAACATGAAGTTGCATAGACAGACGAATGAGTTGCAACAAGAACAAGAACAACAGTGGGCATAACATGAATTCACAAATGAAATTGTGCCCGTACAAGTTATGGATCCATCCTAGCAACTGACACAGAGCAGACATGGTGAGCAGTGTTGTTGATCGCATGCAAGGGATTCAGCAGCATGCATGTTGTTGAGCGCACACATGCAATCCAACCCATTCAACACACTCACCAAGGCCAAGACAAGAAGAAATTCCAACTGGGGTTGAACATGTACTTCGGTAACTTGATGTGCATGACCACCAGCACACACTTGAAGATCAACACGGATACTATGCATCAGTGTGTTTCCGGTTCAACTGTACATAAGAAGACCATGTGCATGTTAGCAGATGAGTTGGATGAAGGGACTGAACCAATGCACTGGTTGCAACGGAGGCAAGAATTTGCTTCAGCAAGATGTAACCATGAGGTGCATGCACACCATCATGAATGACCAAGCTTGGCATTATCTCACCACCTTCACCATCACAAGCATGTCAAAGAGTTGGTCTCATCATAGTGGACCGAGTGTTAGTAATGTCTTGCAAGGCTTGCTCAAGCCATGTTGTCTCACATGAGTACATGTGCATTGTAATGTTGAGTCATGTCAGGTGTCAATAGTTGGATGTAACAGTCATAGAGTAGGTGAAGAGTCATGGGGTAGTTGAATTGTAACAAAGGGGAATGTCAAGGGTCATCCCACCCTTTGTTATAAATAGTCCCTCATAACTCATTGTATAGGCTTGGTCATCCAAGCTTTTGATAAGACTATCTTGGATAAATCTTGGACAGTATTGTAACGTGCCTTGGCTTCTCCACTGCATGGAGCTAGTTCATCTCTTTGGAGGAGCAGACAAATGTTCCTATAATGTTCCACTGTTGGGGCTAGCAAGTTTACATGGTGTATTGTATGATTGTGGCTTACACTTCTTTATATAATAAGAGCTAACACATTTTCATGCATATGTTGTTATTGTAGTTGGACTACTCCAATTTCCTTAATGATATATGTTGTTTAACTTTACGTACTTGTGTATGAACTGATTTGTATACAATTATATGAATCTTTTTATTAATGTGTTGCATATGTTGTTAATGTTGTCACTGTCCGTGTCGATTTCTCTACCGAACATCAGACAAACTTTCACATGAACCTTGCTGTAACAACTGTCACACTCATCTTGGACTGATCTGTGAATGTTATACGTGTTATCTTACCTTGTATGATGTGATTGTCACATCTGATTGGATTGCTCCGCTGGAAGTTGTGCATGTCCTTTTGTGTTGTGAGTTCCTAGTGTAGTTGGGACTGATCCCTTTCAACCTGGAACTCACCTTCACCTTCTTCTCCCTTCGAAGTGTTAGAACCTCTCATACACCTTCCTTGACTCACTGCATCAATCACACCCTTGCTACTGAAAGAATTATCTTAGTTCCCTCTGTGTGACATTGCGGTCAAGGCATTACCTTACAACCCACTGGTGGGACTCCTACACCAAATGGTTTGAGGTCTAATTGGGACTTCTTACCAAGGAGATCCTCTTGACATGTTGGCAAGTCCAACACCATTAACAAGATTTTACTTACCTTTAAACTATTGGGAATCATTCTCTGGGCTTACATATCTCAGTAGGTCACTCCTTTGCATAGCTAACACTTCTGATTGGTCCACGGCCCCAATCTTGTGGAATATCCTTAGTAGCTCCATGTGTTAACTCGTAACAGGCAGTGACAACAGCACACTCGGGTCCACTCCTTGCAAGCCATCCTAGCACTGAGCCATCATGACCTTTCCTTAAGCATTGTGCATGGCTATAATCTAAGATACAGGCTCTATGATGGGAACTTTCCTGTCGTCTATGACAACCAAGTCTCATATATGTGGACCTCGATGCAAGCCTTTTGATGACATGATACTCCTCTAACATGGTGATCTTCCCTCCTACCGACCAATGCTTCCATGTAGATGGCTCCACCAGGTCATCCCAGTCTTGGTCATCTTAGGCTTCCCTTTTCGCATTTCGTTATGAAATTTTAGGGTTGTGACCTCAAAGACACATCACCATGGGTTCCTTTTCAATCGTTGATCACTCTTGATAAATCTCAATCATTCAAGTTGCTATATTTTCTCATGGTTACTTTTTGTGGTTGTAGCCATCAAATAACTTGCAAGTGGCCTAATAAATCTTACTATGATCTATGGATAAGGTTATGAGGCTAAGGTAAGAGATAATATCTTTCCACCTACTATAAACCATGAGACTTTCGCGAAGGGACTCAGCCAGGTATTGGTTATGATGGCTCTACAAGCGATTGGACTTGTGCCAAAACTCCACTATGGCCATCAAAATTTTATGAAGCGCATGTTGGTGCTATCCCTCCTGAGCATATGGCAGAATTACCCTTCATGGGTTCTCAATGGCTGAAATGTATAAGTATTCTAGGGAATTACCCATTCAGCCTCTCAGAGCTCTGTTGTCCCTCTAAGTCTTAATGATTTCAAGAAGTTGGTTGATATCGTTCCAGAGATCCACAGGTCCCTTTTAAGGAATAAATAAGCATAATAAAACTTATAAAGGAAACTAGAAACCATACAATGCCTTATGAAAGTTGCACATAAATCAACATTCGATAAAAAAGAAAGGAACCCCCCTTTTTTGTTCAATTACAAGTACATACCATATATTCAGGCACATGGTTAGCATTATAATAGGCTTACTGTCATCATATTCAGACCAGGTCAATTTTCAAACAAAGTCCACATAAATGGTCATCAAATATTCATTACTACGGGCATGAGCCACACAATAAACATCCAAGACCCATCCCCCATAAAATGGTTTTATTTAGTGCATACAACACTCATATAGGTGGTTACGCTTGTGCATTTCTTGCATAAAGAACATTAGTGCAACACTACAACAACAAGGCACACATTCATCAGAATTTCCATTCCGATCATAGTGAACCAAGAATCATTCATACAATGGATGCAACACAAAAGTAATAGTTAAACATGAACTCAATAACTAGAAATGCATTTACAAACACTTACCTCAGTTCAACATTGGATTTGACAACTAAGATCGGGACTACAACTCTCCACCCAACCATAGACAATATACAACCAATTTTACTTGTAGTTGTCACCCCCAAGCTAGATTCCAAATCTTAATGTGGAGTGCTTTCAAAGGGAACAAAAAAGAAATAGTTGAAATAGGATGTATCAAGGCCACTCTGCCTTCATCCACTAGCTACATAAACTTTTCCCTTAGTCCTCTCAAACTTTTCATACATTATGAGCATCCATGCCAAGATATTGCAATATAGAGGGTTCAACTCACTTTCAATAGAAGGGAGTCCATAATAAGGAAGTTTCATAAGTGGATATACTGCTGATAGGTGGAACAAATCACCTCTCTACATGGTTCATCGATTAGACAAGAATGAGAGCTTTATCCCACAAGGCAACTCCAAGTGGTTCACCAGCCCCACACGCACCCGATTGATTCTTCCCAATATAGTAGGTTGTTCGATCCAAAGCTTCTGGTGGGTTCTTTAGCCTTCAGTTAAGCCATGCTCTCTGTAATATTTACCAAAAAATCCTCTCTCGAAGGATTCCTCAGCTATAGCTCCCTTTCCATCCAATGGTAGAGATCAATTTTCTCTTCTTTCAGTTTTGCACTCTTCCACATCATATATGAATGCTTCCTTCACTGCCTATGCCTTTGTGCGTGCATGCATATGTATAAGATAGCATGTATGCAGAATAAATAATGAATGTATGAAGGTCCTCCTCCATTTCCTGAATGAACTAACTACACATCCTTCCCCCATGATTGCACAACAATCAACCGCCTGACAACACATCCCATGCCTATATTTAAATTTTGTCCTCTTCTTGTTTGTGTTTGGGGCTAAAGGAAACTTGGACCTATCCTCATTTATTTAGTTAAATTTAATTTGAAATCAGATCATTTAATATTTTTTGCAACTAACTTTCATATAAATCACATTAGCAATATTTGATGGTTGACGTTTCAAACCTACTAATGAGGTGCATCCTCAGGATGAGCCTCATAAGTACGTTCAAAACATCGAGCATCAAATATTGTTGATGTGATTTATCCAAAATTTAGTTGCAAACATCAATATGGATCACAAAAGCGTAAGATCAAATATCATTTAATCTTCTTAGCTAACCCATGCCTCATATTTAAAAACACACATTTCCTCACGCAACCTCCTACCTCAAACAATGCAATATGTGTCCCTCTCTTAGCCAATTGCCATAATTACAATTATTTACATTGAAATAAATATTTACCCAGGGGATATCGCATTCCCCTCCCCCTTTGGGGGGGATACCGTCCTCGATGTTCAAGATAAATATACACAAAACATGCTTTATACCAAGAATTTTTATTTATGGAGCTTTATATACATAGCTTTGTACAAAATTTACAATATATATAAAGGGGGGACACCATCCTCGGTGTTCAAGATCCATACACAAAACATACTTTAGATTAAGCATTATTATTTATGGAGCTTTACACACACACACACACATATATATATTATTTTATTTTTAGTCAACAAACAAGAAAGTATATGTTTCCCTCATCTAGTCAGTCATTTCCCACATGGCTTCCTTAGGTCCAAAGTGCCTCCACTCCACTTTGAATTTCTCTATTACTCGATTCTGGAGCATGAGGCTTCTCTTTTACCAAGATGCATATAGGTTCCAATTGGAAATCTCCCTCTAGTTCCACCTATAACACAGACCAATCAATTACATGACTAGCATCCTTCACATATCTTTTAAGCAATGAAACATGGAAAACATTGTGGACTTTCACTGATGATGGTAAGTCCAATATATAAGCTATTGGATCTCTTCTTTCAAGTATTTTGAAAGGCCCACTAAACCATGGTGCCAACTTAACACATGGCTCAATATTCAAGGAAATATTTTTGGGTTTGATTCTCAAATAAACATATTCCCCAACTTAGAATTCCTTATGCACCTTATGTTTATCCACATAGCTTTTTTGTCTGTCTTGTGTCACCTTTAAATTATGTTTGTTGACTTTGTTGCTCCATTTATTTTAACATATTAGGCCCAATAAGGACGTTGCTCGTTGGATCACTCTAGCTAATAGGCGTATTGAAACTTCTTCCATACATTGCCTCAATTGGGATCATATTTAGATATTCTTGGTGCCCATTGTTGTATAAAAATTCTACAAGTAAAAGATACTCTTCCCACTTCTTTGGTTTGTGCATTACATACATCCTCAACATGTCTTCAGGGATTCTGTTTGTCCATCCCTTTTTGGATAATAATTTGTACTGAATTCTAATTTAGTCCCCAAGCCTACAAATAGCTCCTTCCAAAAATTTGAGGTGAACTTGGCATCTATATTTGAGATAATCTTCTTGCGAATTCCATGCAATCTTATGATTTCCTTTATGAAGACATGTGACACTTCACTGGTTGAATTGGTGGATTTGGTTACTACAAAATGAGCCACTTTGGTCAACTTTTCAATGACCACCATAATGGCATCATGTTGTTTAGAGGTTCTTGGTGAAATGGTAATAACATTCATGGATATCACTTCCCACTTCCATTCCAGCATCAGAATGGGCTGCAACAACCCTGTTGGATGTTTACATTTGGCCTTCACCTGTTGGCATTATATGCACTTGGAAATAAAATCAACAACTTCTCTTTTCAAATTAGGCCAATAATAAAACATTTTTATGGAATTGAGAGTCTTTTGGTATCTCGAGTGGCTAAAATATCGCTTAGTATGGAACTCTCTCATTATAAGACTCTTCAAGACATTATGGTTTGTCACGTAGATTTTATTCTTAAATCTAACTAGGCCATCATCTAAGATATGATATTTTCGTTCTTTCCATCATCACCCCCTTGTTGTAACCTTTATTTTATTTTTTGATACTTTTTAACACCCTCCTCCCACATCTACCCAAGTAACCGACCAACCAGGGTAAACATGTGAAGAGAAGCTACTATGATATGATTCGACCTCTTAAGTCACATTAAGTGCAACTGATGGAAACACACCATACATACGTTCAACATTAGCAATAGGACTCATAAGAACCATCCCAAACTTTCTGCTAACCAACCCTTGAGTCCTACTGAGATTTTAAGCTATTAAACCTTTGTATGCTCCCATACTATGGGCATGCTAGCGTCCAAAGAGATATGGACGCTCCCATAAGCCTGGATGCCTATATCCAAGGACTATTTCCAGCACACTTGTGCCAGAGTTCAGGGAATTTAAGTCACTTTTCAAGCTTAGAATTCTGGCCATTGCCCAGAACTTGTTGTAACTTCTGGAATCCATTAAACACATGATGACAAGACTAATAAACCAAGAACTAACTCCAGGACTAGGCCTGACCATTCCCAAATGGGACTGATATTATTTCAAATGCTTGGCATGAAATAAATATACAAGTTCAAATAACATATCTAAGCATAGGGGTCTCATACTTATCTGAGATTCATTATGAGGCATTGTTTCCTTATCACTTTAGCTATAGTTTCATGCATTACGCCATAGATACATTTTTAATTCATATACAAGTAAAAACATGATGGGATCCATACATAGCCATTGTCATAATACATATTCATAACCAGAATAATAACAATAGAAATGCCAAGTATACAATAGCCATAGAATATAAACTAGTATAATACTCCTAAGATAACAAGGAGAAATAACCTCATATTAATGATGCAAAATCCAACCTGGTATGCGACTACAATGTTCCACTCGACTGTAGAATGGTTTAGCCAAATCTCTCTTCATCCATTCACCCTTGTGCCATATTCCAAGCATGAATGTGGGATCTCATAAAACACATCAATCCAAAACCATCCAGGGCTTTTAGAGGCCAACCACCTCAACCTGTCAAATAGTGATTCCACCTCACAGTCAGACATCACTAAACCATCATCAGATTGGTCTCTACCCAATCCTTCCAGTGCTCCAAATCATTTGTTCCAACCCGGTTTCCAGGACTAGTAACTCAACCCATAGTTTTCACCGAGCTTCTAGGGCGTTTGTCCAACCAGGGCTTCTAGGACTAGTAACTCAACCCACAACTCCCGCCAGGCTTTTAGAATTTTTGTCCAACCAAGGATTTTAGGACTAGTAACTCAACCCATCAAGGGATTCTAGAGCATTTGTCCAACCAAGTCTTCCGGAACTAGTAACTCAACCCAAGTTGTTATAGGACTTCCATAGTGTTTGTCAAACCAAGGCTTCCCGGACTAGTAACTCAACCCAAGTTGTTACAGGGCTTTTAGAGTGTTTGTCCAACCAAGGCTTCAGGAACTAATAACTCAACCCAAGCTAAAGGAAACATGAGAACCAACCAGAAAAACAAATAAATAAACCCATAACATCATGGCTATCTAGGAAATAGAAAGGCTAGGAAAATCCATTGTCAATCCAGGAAATAATCCATGTCATTGATAGATCATAACTAAGAAACCACATGCATATGCCATGAATGCCAAAACTAGTGAGGCAAACATACATTCAACTCGGTACCTGTAAGAAAAACCCGTTGTAGTTGTTGATCCTGATGTCCTCTTGTGCTTTTCTGCTCTTCCCTTGCCTTCTTGCTCCAAAACTCCAAGCATGCCACACTCTCTAAGATTTCTCCAAGAAAAATCTAAGTGTCCAAGAGTATTAGAGAGAGAGAATAGAGAGAGAGAGCTCCAAAACTGAACTGACCAAGCCTACCCACTGATCCTCAGAAGCCTTTTTATTAATGAGGACTCTATTTTCTTCATTTTCGATTATTTTCCTTCAATTTCCTCCTCACATGCAACCTGTGATCTTTCACCTTCATTTTCTCCTAATTTCCATTATTTTCATAAATAAATGTGCCAAAATGCCTCTTTACTTTTCCAAACGCCCGAGCCATTTCTTTTTCCAATTTCCTTAGCCATAATAAACCGAATGAAAACCCACTAGGATGTTTTCCCCACCATTCAGCTTGGTATATGTGTCCCATGAATGTTGCCTTACATATTTTTACATGGATTTTTAATGAGGGTTGTTACATACTTCTCATTATGTTTTCAAGCGGTTTTTATTTTTTCTTCAAGATGAGTTCCTTAAGAGCTTATGGATGCTAAATGATTTAATTGTAACTTGTTGTTGAGTGATTTTGCTAGTTTGTTCTCCTTTCCCTTTATATATATGATTTCAAAATAAAATTTGTTGAGTGTGGCTAGCCATTTGGCTTTCATTGCATTTAACTTTGGTTGTTCAAGTAAATACTCCATCCCTCGATGATCCAGTCATGAGGGTGAAATTTCTACCAAGAAGGTAGTGTCTCCACATATTCAATGCATGGATTATGGAAGCTAATTCTATATCATGAGTTACATAATTATGTTTATGTTCATTTATATTTTGAGACTCATAGAAAACCACTTGACCTTCTTGCATCAACACTCCATGGAGTCCCTCCTTGCAGGCATTTGTGCACATAATAAAATCCTTTTCAAGATTTGTTATCCTTAATACTGGTATGTTGTTCAATAGCTTCTTCAATTGTTCAAAACTTGTTTCACAATTAGTTGTCCATTTGAATCTCTTTCCTTTCCTTTACAAGGAAGTGATTCAGTGGCCTATCTTGGAGAATTTTTTGATGAATCTTCTATATTGCCAAACCAGCCCCATGAATGATCCAACTTCAACCACATTATTTGGTGTTGGCCATTTCATGATAGTCTTAATATTCTCTAGGTAAAACTTTACTCCCTCCCTTTAGACAATGTGCCCCAAGTAACGAATTTATGGTTGGAAGAAATTGCATTTACTAAGCTTTGCATAAATCTTGTGCTCTCTTAGAAATTGCAATACTACTTCTAAATGTGCTTTGTGCTCTTCCTTGGTCCTTGGATAACTACCTATAATCTATACATAATTTGAGTGTACCATCCTTCTTTCTTACAAACAATACTTTTTCTCCCCATGGAGATATTGTCTTGGTCTTATATTTCATTTATCTAGTATTTCTCTAAGTTGTAATTTATATCAACTAGACCGGGTGTACTCATCCTATATGGTTCCTTGGATGTTGGAGATTCTCCTGGCATCAATTTGATGGAGAAGTCTACCTCTTTGTGAGGAGGTAATCCAGGAACTTCTATTGGAAATACATTCGCATATTGTTGCAACACAAAATATTTTATTAATAGTTCACTCTCCTCTTCTTTAATATTGCTAGTAGCTTTTCCATTACTAGAAATTTGCACAACAAATAAATGGCAACCTTTCCAGCTACTTCTCTTGGCTTGCATGTATGTGATCAGCCTCACCAAAGTAGGACTTTACTTGCCCTGCAGTATCCTTCTTTCTTCATGCTCATCTACGAACTTCATTATTTTTTTTAAACCATCAACTTTGGTCCTATGATCCAAATTGGATTGTTATATTTTTTATCTTCCATCTTGATGCATTTGGAGTGGAAAAGTGGAGGAATCATCTCACGGGACCATTTTTAGTAGTGGGACCCAGTTTGGTGAAACAAGTCTAAAACCTTCCAGAAGAGTTTTGAGGCATAAAACGAAATTTTTGGGGGGTAAGACTTGTTTTTCTTTAGTGATACACGTTTTCATGCTATTATACACACATATATCTTTCCAACGGCGCAATAAATGCATCAATCAGAGTCTGTATACGAAAGTTATGCCACTTAGAAGTTGACCTTCCTGTTTTCACACCTATAATTCGAGAGGATGTCGTGTCATCCCCCATTATTTATGGAAAAGGGGGTATCCACGTGTTTGTAATGTAAAAGACTCTAAAAGAGTCTATTTTGTAATTCTACTTCAGAGTTGATGTAGTCAAACTTAACCCCTAGTAGGTTATCAAGTTGTGCTATAACAAGGCCACTAGGACGAAGATCCATTCCATTCTTTCGAGGGAATTTGTTCTATAGATAAGACAAGATATCTAGGAGAGATAGGAGGTAGAGCACACAGAGAGGATTTATGCACTGTAGAATCTCACGGGCCATAGGCATTACTTATTTTTACCTGCAGCCATATTTCCAAACAGAGAAAGAGAGCAAAGTGGCCTCAACTTCCAGCTGGGTTTTCTCCCAAAAGAGTTTCCCAGAGAGAAAATCTTGTGCCTTGTGTTTTTTATTATTATATTTCCATTCTCTACTTATCTACATAATTTATATTCGCATGCATGCACTAATTACGGTTAAATCCACAGATCTTAAATTTTTAATAAATTTTAATAATGTAGAATTTTCAGAGTTTTAATATAATGTTATTATATTTGTTATGACGAAGTGTCCAGTGGAATATCCATGGTAGTTTATAGATCATCCTATGTGCATATAACCAATCCATGTCCAACAACATGTTATACGCACCCAATGGTAGCACATTGAGGTTTACCATTGTTGGCATCCTGTTTAATTCAATTGTGTAAGCCATCGCCCAATATTCAATCTTCTTCTTTATTCCCATGGCTAATTGAACTAACCAAGATTCCTCATGTGGTTCTCGGTTCAATTAGCATCATTCCACAAGCATTGGGCTAACCTAACTATAATTAGAAAGGGTCAATGAAAATAGAAATAATTTGATTGCAAGACTTACCTTCCATCTCGATTGTGGAAGCCTGATGTTTTACATCGAGATTGTACAGTGTCACATGGATCTTAGGCATACCACGTGGCACATCTCCCACAGTTTGTGCTTCTTGTTCATTGTAAAAATTTCGAGCTAGTGTGCTTTCATTGTAGGAAATTATTTCTCAAATTATTTTCACCACACCTCCAACAATTATACAGATTGTTCTTGTAACTCTTGGCTCCTTCTTGAGTTGAACAATTTCTAGCTTCATTGTTGAGCCTTAATTGACTCTCTTAGGTAGCAGGGGTAGTATGTGATTCCTTAATTGTTTTTTGCCTTTTTCCCTTGAATTTGGCATTGCTTTTTTACTTCCAATCAGATTTCAATTTTGGCATGTGCTTGGATTGAGTATAGCAGTGTTTCAAATTTTTAATGGCATCATTCAATCTTTGAGGCTTGTGGATCTCAATTCCATCTCTGAATGATAGAGGTAACCCACTGATAAACATCTAAACTTTTTCCTTCTGCTCTTTAATATATGGCACATATCTTAGCAATTCCATGAACTTGGTGACATATTCTTCATCTGACATTTGTCCCATTTTGAACCCATAGAATTATTTTTGTTTGTTGTCATAATAGTTGTCTAATAGATATTTTCAATAAAGATCCTTTCAAACACATTGTAATACAATCCTTTTTCATTTATTCCTTTAACATTCTTCAAATATTCCCACCATATGCTTACTTTTCCCTTGAGACTAGAGGTGGCTACCTTGCTTTCATGTTCTCAAAATAGTTATGGATTTTGAAGAACTTCTCCATTCAAAGTATCCAAGTTTCTGAAACTTTATCTTTCTTCATATCTCCATCAAATGTGAGTGGCTTGGACCTCTTAATTTCTTCTGGCATATAGTCATTTTCTCTCTTTCTTTGATGATGATAATGCCTCCCAGTAGAAGAACTAGAATGTCTACCAGAGTGATTCCCACGAGTGCTAGATCTTCTCTCTAGGGTGCTCAATGGTTCACTCCCTCTCATGGTGTCTTCACTTTCCCATATGTTCCTTTTCTTGGACCTGCTACCATTTTCTCCATGTTTTCTCTCGTATGATGCAAAAAGGCTTTGCTTGTCTCTATGACTAGCCCCTGGCTCATACTACATTTATGCTTGCAAGTCTAAGAGGCTTTGCAGTATGAATACATTTGCCTCAGCTTTCTTTTCCTGAGCCCATACCAACCTCTCATTATCTACCTTGCAACTCCTAATCTCGGCCCTTAATCTTCACAAGGTATCCATTAAGTCAGGAGATTATTCCCCTCCCCCTTAGCCAACTGATCTTTATTCTTTATTTGTCCTTGCTTTTGCATGTCTATGTTGTAATTGATCAGGGCTATGATCTACCATCTTGATGTTCATTTCAAGGCCTTCAAAATTTATGTGGTTCCATCCTCTGTTTTTCAACGTGTTCTTCATATTATGTTATGTGTTCTTACACATATATATATTTTAGATTTAAACAAAATTCAAACATATAACAATTATTATCACCTTGGCTCATTGCTAGAAATTTTTTGGTGCAAGGCTAAATGAACAATACATTTCAAGTTATCACATTAATAATAATAAATTCATATCAACCAACAAGTCATTAGCACCAATATGCATGCATGCATCAACCAATTCAGGCCAACTTTTAACACCTAAATATTAGTTTAGTGATTTTTCTAAAAATCATTATGAAACCCCTTGCTCTATTAATTGTAACAAAGTACCGACTTATTTTTCCCATTGTAGAGCTCAACAAATCCAATTTTTGAACCTGAATTCTTTGATACCACTCTGAAACACACCCCCTCCTAATTCCCAACACAACACAAGTTGGAAGGAGTTGGTCACAATGCTAACCTAAGATCCAAGGTAGTGTTATGGAAATAGGGCCTAAAATTTATATCTCTTTTCAACCTATTTAAAACTTTGAATAAACATTGTCAATACATTCATCTCATCGAGATGATTTTGGTGATATAAATTTCGTCCCAATCCGACCTTCGGATCGAGAGTTGTGACCATTTGAACATGAGCAAGTTGGATAGTGCCATGTCATCACCCTGCCACATGGTGACCACATGCCTATCCAAGCTAGCCTCTAGATGCCACTTGGCATTGATGCATTAGCTTTCGACCAATTCATGTCCTAGATATTCACATTTACATGTGTGCATGTGTGTGTGTGTGTGTGCGTGTGCGTTTATATATATATATATATATCATCAATGGAACATTAATTACAAGAAACATTCTCATCTCCTAGGTCCATCACCCCAAGTCTTTTCGCCTTGTGTTTTAACAAGACACTCTGGGGTCAGCCTTTTGGGTTGACATGTATGGTGGGGCCACAACGTACCAATAAAAGGATAGTTAGGATCACATGTACGCCATCATGTCCTGGCATTACATGACCCCAAACTCTTTCAAGATGTTTCTTGCCTTTAAAATATTGGGAACTATCCGTTGGGCTTACATGTCTCAGCGGGCCACCCCTCTGTGTAACTAACACTCTTGATTGATCCAGTGCTCCCACTCTAGCGAAATAGCTATGACAGCTTTGCTCCACATGTTAACTCATGATAGGCAGCGATAACAGCAAACCTAGGTCCACTCTTTCCATGTCATCCCGATGTTGAGTCATCCTAGCCCTTACTTAAGCAGTGTGCATGCCTACAATCAAGGAGACATACTCTAGGATCAGAACTTCCCCATTGTCTACCGCAACCAATTCCCATCTATGCATGACCTAGAACAAGCCTTTCAACAACATGATACTCCTATAGCATGGTGATTTTCCCTCCCACCGACAAATTCAAGGCTTCAACCCACCCCAACCACTTACATGTAGATGGCTCTCCGAGGTCATCTCAGTCCTGGTCATCTTGGGCTTACCTTTTTTCATTTGCATATGAAATTGTGGGGTCATGACCTCTGGGACATGTCACCCCAATCTCCTTTTGAGCTGTCAATGTCTCTTGATCAATCTTGGTTGTTCAAGATGCTAGCTTCACTCGTGGTTATGTGTTACGATTGTATGGGGTAGTAACCTAGAAATGAACTAACCTGCAAGTGGCCCAATAAATCCCACTATGATCCAGGGATAAGGTTATGAGGCTAAGGTAAGAGATAATATGTTTCTACCCGCTTTGCACCATGTGCCTTTTGTGAAGGGATTGGACCATTACTCGAATATAATGGCTTTGCAAGCAATTGGATTTGTGCCAAAACTCCTCCATGGCCATCAAAATTTTATGAAGAACATGTTGGCTCTATCCCTCCTAATCTTATGTAAGAATTACCCTTACTAGGTTCTCTATGATTGAAATGCATAACGTAGCCCAGGGACTTACCTATTCAACCTCTCAAAGGTCTTTGGTCCCTTTAAGTCTTAATATTTTGTAGGAAGCAGGTTGATATCATTCCAGAGATCGGTAGCTCTCTTTTAAGGAACAAATAATCATAATAAAACCTATAAAAGAAACCAAAAAGCATACAGTTCCCTAAGAAGGTTACACGGAAATCAACATTCCACAAACAAACAAGAAATCCTCGTTTTCATTTTGATTACAAGCACAGACATAGTCCACACATATGGTCATCCTATATTCATTACTACAAGCCTAAGACAGTAAACATCCAGTGCCTATCCCCCATATAATGATGTCATTCATTACATACAACACTCATATAGGTGGTTACACTTGTGTATATATCGCATAAAGAGCATTATTGAAACATTACAGCAATAGGGCACACATTCATTGGAATATCCATTGCAATCAAAGCAAACCAAGAATCATTCACACAGTGAATGCAACACCAAAGTAGTAGTTCAACATGAACTCAATAACCAAAAATGAATTTACAAACACTTATCTGAGTTCAACATTGGAGTTGGCAACTGAGATTGGGACTACAACTCTCCACCCAACCATAGACAAGTTATGATGTAAGAGCCCTGGTGAAAATTTCATGTAATAAAAGTTAATAAAGGAAAAATAAGACCACGGTTAAGGGACACTTATTCTAAGTTGAATCTTGGGAAAATATATCCTAGTGGGCATCACTGGATGTGTTTATGGCTAATGAAATTGGAAAAGGCTAAGGCAATGGAATTAAAAGGAAAAAATGCATTTTGGCACATTTATTTATGAAAATAAAGGAAATTAGGAGAAAATTAAGGTGAAAGGTCACATGTTGCATGTGAGGATGAAATTGAAGGAAAATAATGGAAAATGTAGAAATTAGAGGCCTCATTAATAAAAAGGCTTCTAAGGATCACTTGGTAACCTTTTTTAAGTTCAAGTTTTGGAGCTTTCTCATTATTCTCTCTCTCTCTCACTCTTGGTCACTTAGAGTTTTCTTGGATCACTCTAGCTTTGGATCAAGGAAGGAAAAGCAAGGAAAGAGAAAGGAAGGAAAGAAAGGATCAAGGAAGGGAGAGCAGGATTCGGTAGCTTCAGTAGGAATACTTGCAGTTAACATATTTCATGTGTGATTTCCTACCTGTTTTTTACATGCATGGCTTTCCATGTTGGTGTATGGTTCTCTTGTTGTTAGTGGTATTGTTTTGTCAGGTTATGATAGTGGCTTTCAACCTAGCCTTGCATTTTTCCAGATGCAATGGTATGTTGGGATATTTATCTCAGTTTTGAGCTTTGGTTTTCTAGATGGATTTCGGAATCTAGGGCGGAGGTGGTCTTAAGGCTCATTCCTAAAGGCCTAGGAATCCCTTGACCGGGTTTGGCGGGATACATGATAAATCCTGAGGGAGAAGTCATGATTTAGGGGCTAGTGATTCAGGTTTGGATTGTGGTAAAGCCTGAGAGACTAATCTCAGTTTAGGGCCTAGTGATACGAGATTAGATTGTGGTAAAGATTGAGAGACAAGGAGACGAAAAATTCCTCAAGGATAGTGATGGATTCTGCATGGCATTCCAAGATAGGTTTGGTTTTGTGATTGGAGCACCAGTTTTGGTTTGATCACTGTTGGTGAGGGTGGAGGTGGTTTAACCTTGGGATTCCCTTGGTTGTTTTTGGATTGGTTTATCCATGAGGTCCCACATTCATGCTTGGAATATGCCATGGGGGTGACTAGTTGAAAGAAATATTTGGTTCAACCATGTCTAAGGTCGGGTGGTACATGGAAGTCCCAAGCCTGGTAAGATTTTCCTATGATTAATGAAAGCTAAGTTCTCTTTCTTTTGCACTTTTTTATATACGGATTTAATGGTTGTTATATCTCTGTTATTTACATGGTTTTATGTTGGTTATAAGAATGGTTAATCGATTGGTTCATGTCATGGTCATTTCATGTATTTACTTTAAATTGTTAAATGATGGATGTAAGACCTAATTGATGTCATAACAGTTCAAGGAAGAAGATGGTGATCCTTCTTGTCATGTTTCAAAAGAGTTTTCATTCATTCAAGCTTTGTCTTGTATCTAAGACTTACAGTTTACATTGATGCCAAGTGCTTGATAGAATGTCAGTCCCAGTTGGGGATGTTCATGCCTATTCCTGAAGTCAATTTTTGGTTTATTAGTCTTGTCATCATGTGTTTGATGGATTCTGAAAGTTATAGCAAGTTTTGGGCAGTGGCCAGAATTCTAGGCTAGAAAAGTGACTTAAATTATGTGGACGCTAGCACAGGTCTGCTAGGAAAAGCCCCTAAATGCAAGCATGCAAGCTTGTGAGAGCATCTAGAGGTCCTTGAATGTTGGTATGCCCATAGCATGAGAGTGTCTAGTGGTCAAGAGTTCTAGAAGATCAATGGGACCCAGGGACAGGATGTTTGAGTGGATAAAATGTCTCCTGGGGGTGTTGTTGTTGATGTGGAAGGTATGATTGATGTGTTCCATCGATTCCATTTCCTTAAGGTCACCAAGGAGGTTGAATCCATGCATAGTGTCCTCTCTCATCACATGTTTACCCCAGTTAGTCGGTTACTTGGGTAGATGTGGGAGGAGGGTGGTTATAGATTGGTATTAGAGCCTTGGGTGAATGTGTTTCTCATACATTCATGTCGGTTGTACATGTGTCAGCCATCCTTGTGGTCTATGTGCTTGTTGCATGTGCATGGTGTTGGTCATGGTCATAGTGATGTTGCCATGGGAATAAGGATGTCGTTGTGTGAAGCATGTTGTCATGAGTGTATGATTGGTTACATGTTGTTATATGTCGCTTACATGTGTCATTTTGTATGCTTGGTTACATTCTTGTATGTTTGGTTGCATT
Source organism: Pinus taeda (assembly GCA_000404065.3). Taxonomy (NCBI): domain Eukaryota; kingdom Viridiplantae; phylum Streptophyta; class Pinopsida; order Pinales; family Pinaceae; genus Pinus; species Pinus taeda. The sequence continues at coordinate 90,157 of APFE031141467.1, forward strand.
CTTGCATGCTTGGTAACATGTATCATTCTTGTAGGTTTGGTTACAATTATCGCCATTCATGCTTGATCATATGCATTCATGCGTGTGTGTGGTTGATTAAGCATTGCTTATGCATGTTAATGTTTGCATGTGGTCAAGTATACAGTGGTGTTATGGTTGTTGTTGTCATGCATGTAGTCATGGTATGTGTGTAGTTGATATGGTCATGCATTAATGACTGGACTCTAGCTAGATGGATGGTTACATGGTTATGTACTTATGTACCATATGTTTATATGTTGTTATGATTATCTTATACATGTATCATGTTGATTTGATGATATTGCAGATGAGATATCCTCCCTAATCCATGCTAAGGTACATTGGTTTATTGTAATTTGGTTTAGCTGACATAGTATGCCTTGCAAGAAAGAGATCAAATGGCTAGAAAGATGGTAAACTAAAAAGACTCTCCTTATGAATCAAATGAGAAGCATGGTGTTGGCCTCTCTTCTAATTTGGAAGATACATTGCAAATATTGAAGGAAGAAATAAGGAGTTGTGAGGCAAACAATGACAAAATCATGCAAGCATAAGAGAAATAAGCAGAGGTTAATGCAATACTACTTCAGAGTTTGTCAGAATTGCAGCAACAGGGACCACTTCGGATCAGCCATGAGTAGGAGTATAGAACTAATGGGGCATATGGAAAAAATTCCTATGGTGTTCATAGGTCATATAGAGATGACACGTTCATAGATGGCAGGTTGTTGGACACTCTGGATAAGAGAGATGATGGACACAGGTGTTATTCTAGTTCTGGTTCAGATAGGAATCATGATCATCATTGTTATCATCCTTACAGGAGGAGTGATAGGGGATACTTTTTGGATGAGTTTAAGAAATAAAATCCACTTAACTTTGATGGAGATTTGAAGAAATCACAGGATGAAGAGGCATGGTTGCTTGGTATGAGGAAATTATTTAGATTGCATGATTATTCAGAAAACATGAAAGCAAATATAGCCACTTTCAGTCTCGAAGGTAAAGCAGATATTTGGTGGAAATATGTGAAGAATGTTAAAGGTATACATGAGGATGATTTGACTTGGCATGAGTTTGAGAGTCTCTTCAAGAGAAGTATTTGTCGGAAAGATACTCTAATGACAGAGCTAAGGAGTTTTATGAGTTGTGGATGTGTTCCATGATAGATTATGAGTATACTAGCAGGTTCTTGGAGTTGTTGAGATATGTGCCTTACCTAAAGGAGGAAAAGGCCAAGATTCTTAGATTCATCAGTGGAATTCCAGTAGAATACATAGAACGGATTGAGTTCGATGAGACTAGATCGTTGGAGCAGGCCATCTGAATGTTGAAACATTTTTATGAGCAGTCAAAGCACAAAGTTGAGCCTAAGCGTGACTTGAAAAGAAATGAGAAATCTAAATGAAAATGGCCACCAGAGAGAGGAATACCTCAAGATGCAGTTGAGAAAAAAAATGTAGTTCCTTACAAGAGGTTCAATACAACTGATAAAGGACATGGAGAGAAGTAGGCTAGAGGAAGTGGTAGGGAACCATTGCAGTGTTGGATATGTGGTAAGGATCATCGTAAGAGGGATTGTCCAAAGTATCAGAATGGTGGTAGACCCTAGATCTATAGTGCTAAGGAGGCGCATACAGTTGGCAATGTTAGTCAGAGAATTCCTCCTATCTATGCAGCTATGGACAAAAGGCAGGTGGATCATCATGCATCTATCATTGAGATGGACAGTAACCTTTGTGATCAAGTTGTTTATATTTTGATTGATCCTAGATATAACTATAGTTATATTAATCCTGACCCAGTGGATAAGTGTGGTTTGAGGAAATCAGTGCATGTAGAATCTTGGTTGGTACAGTTGGATAAATGTACAAAGAAGAGAGTTCACCATTGCTTAAGAGCTTGTGCATTTGAGTTAAATGGTATGCCTATGGCAACACATTTAAATGTACTGCCATTGGGTTCATATAGTATGGTTTTGGGCATGGATTGGCTGTACATTCACAAGACCAAACTGGATTGCTTCGACAATGTAATTGAGTGTGTGGATGAGTGGGGAAAAGAGAGCTTTGTAGTAGAAGAAGAACCCTACATTAGTGAGGATGGTTACCGCCATGCAGGCTAAGTGTAGTTTTAGAAAAGGTTGTGTGATGCTTGCAGCATATATATCTAGTGACAAGGGAAAACATATTGAGGATTAAGAAATCTTCAAGAGGTACTCTGCATTGCAAAAGTATTAGGATGTGTTTCCAACAGATATTCCAGAGTTATCACCTCACATGGAGGTATAATTTTCTATTGAGTTGGTGCCAGGGGTAGCTCAGGCATCAAAGGCACCTTACTAGATGAGCACACCTGAGTTGGTAGAGTTGAAGTTGCAGTTAAAGGAGATGCCTAACAAGGGATACATTAGGCCAAGTGTATCGCCTTGGGGTGCACCAGTGTTGTTCGTAAAGAAGAAATATGGTACTCTCATATTGTGCATTGATTATAGGCATCTGAACAAGGTAACGATCAAGAACAGGTACCCATTGCCAAGGATCAATGATTTGTTTGATCAGTTGAAGGGAGCAGCAGTGTTCTTTAAGATCGACTTGAGGTCGGGATACCATTAGGTACGCATCAAGAAAGAGGATATCTTCAAGACTGCGTTCAAGACCAGGTATGGGCATTATGAGTTTATTGTAGTTCCATTCATTTTGAATAATGCTCCAACTACATTTATGTGTTTGATGAATAGTGTGTTGTGCCCTTATCTGGACAATTTTATTATTGTATTCATTGAAGACATACTAGTGTATTCTAAAAATGAGGAAGAACATATCAAGCATTTAGCAGCAGTGTTGAGATTGCTAAGAGAGCATCAGTTGTATGCTAAAATTAGCAAGTGTAGCTTCTTTCAGACTAAGGTACATTACTTGGGGCATGTTATCTCCAAGGAAGGCATAGCAGTGGATCCAAAAAGGATAAGGGCCATCATGGAGTGAGTAACTCCTAAGAATGTGGATGAGGTGAGATAATTTATGGGATTGGAAGGTTACTACAAGATGTTCATCAAGAAATTCTCATGCATTACATATCATATCACATCATTGCAGAGGAAAGGTAAGAAGTTCGAATGAACAGAAGAATGTATAGCTAGTTTTGAGCAATTCAAGAAGTTGTTGACACATGCACCATTGTTAAATATTGCAGACCTAGACAAGGAGTTTGTAGTATGTACAAATGCTTGCAAGAGAGGACTTGGTGGATTTATCATGAAAGAAGGACATGTAGTGTGTTATGAGTCACAAAACTAAATGAACATGAGCAGAACTATCCAATGCGTCATCTTGAGCTAGCAGCAACCATACATGCATTGAAGATGTGGAGACACTATCTTATTGGTAGGAGGTTTGTACTGATGAGAGACCGCATTGGGTTGAGGAATTTGTTTGACCAACTGAATCTAAATTCCTGGCAAGCTAGATGGTTGCCCACCCTCAGTGAGTTCCACTTCGAGATCAGATACATCAAAGGAAAGGAGAACCAAGTTGCAGATGCTCTTAGTAGGAAGGTACAAGTAAATTGTATAGTAGCTATGAGTTCTTATGGGATAGAGTTACAGGATAGGATCTTGCAGGAAAAACAGCATGATGACAAGTACATGGAGATCATGCACATCTTACAGCAGAGAACAGGTGCAGGTGCAAGTATAGGTACAGGCGCAGGTGTGTGTATAGGTATAGGTACATATACATGTGCAAGTACAGGTATAGGTGATCTAGATGTATATTATCGTCTCGCGATAGATGGATTGGTGAGATTCAGGGACTAGATCTATAAACCGAATTGCATTGATCTCAAGAAGCTTATCTTGAGGGAGTTTCACATCAAGCCATATTCGGGTCACCCAGGATATCAAAAGACACTGACAGTGGTGAAGAAGTTCTACTATTGGCCGAATCTGAAGAAGGAAGTGGTAGAATTCGTGGCTATATTTTTATATTGTCAGTAGGTAAAGGCAGAATGTAAGCATCTAGGTGGTCTACTATAGCCTATAGTGATTCCGGAATGGAAATGGGAGGTCATTTCCATGGATTTCATTACATGTATTCCGAGGATAGTGTTTCAGCATGATTATATTATGGTCGTAGTTGACAGGTTAAGCAACGTAGCTCACTTCATTCCAGTGAAGACTGCATATTCATCCAGTAAGGTAGCACAGGTTTTCATCAGAGAGATAGTGACATTCCATGGTGTCGAAAAGGGATGCAAAGTCACTTCCAAGTTCTGGAAAGAGCTATTTGCAGGTTTGGGTATAGAGCTGGCCTTCGATACAACTTATCGTCCACAGATAGATGTACAGTCGGAGAGGGTCAATTGGATTTTGGAGGATATCATGAGGATGTATGTGATGCACTAGCAGAGGAAATGGGAAGAGTAACTTCCATTGGTTGAGTTCACATAAAACAATGGTTATCAAGAGTCATTGAGGATGAGTCCTTTCAAGGCATTGTATGGACAAAGTTGTAATACTCCCATCAACTCAAGTGATCCAGTGAACAGAGTACTTATTGGACAGGATATGTTGGCAAACATGGAACAAGAAATGCAGGTTATAAAGAAGAATCTCAAGGCGGCATAGGATAGATAGAAGAGTTATGTGGATCAGCACAAGATGTTCGAGTTTCAGGTTGGGGAGCATGTGTATTTGTGCATCAAGCCCAAGAAGATATCTTTGAGGATTGGATCATGTGCCAAGTTGACACCATGGTATTGCAAACCTTTTGAGATCCTTGAGAGGATTGGATGAGTGGCCTATCGACTTGCACTGCCTCCAACAGTGAAATTCCATAATGTTTTCAATATTTCATTACTTAAGATGTATATAAAGGATGTTGATCATGTCATTGATTGGTCTGTATTGCAGGTGGAGAAAGAAGGAGAGTTCCAGTTGGAGCCTCAGTGCATATTGCAGTGGAAGCATCTCATGCTCAGGAACAGAGCCATATAGCAAGTTAAAGCGCATTTGAAGCACTTTGGGCCTTAAGAAGCTACATGGGAGATGGTGGATCAAATGTGGGCCTTGTATCCTTCATTGTTTATCGGTTGAGGCAAAGTAGTTTTGGTTTGATGTTTAGTATATGTTGGCATATGTTTGCTGATGTTTTGGTATATGAATATATGTATATGGATGTAAATATCGCCATTAGCTAAGTTATAAAGCTCCAATAGCGGTATGGTTGTTATCTTGTCATGTTGTCATGATATTTTTATTTTCAGTAGGTCTTTCATTGTAAATACTACAAGGAGCTAAGTTATAAAGCTCCATGGGTAGTATGTTTTCTTTTCAGCAGTTTTGTTGAGGTATTCGTGTGGTTTAACACCGAGGACGTGTTCCCCAAGGGGGAGGGTTCTGTAACAACCCTGGTGAAAATTTAACATAATAAAGGTTAATAAAGGCAAAATAAGACCACGATTAAGGGACACTTATTCCAAGCTTAATGTTGGGAAAAGATATCCTAGCAGGCATCACTGGATGCGTTTATGGCTAAGGAAATTGGCAAAGGCTAGGCAAAGGCATTAGCACATTTATTTATGAAAATAAAGGAAATTAGGAGAAAAGTAAGGTGACATGTCACAGGTTGCATGTGAGGAGGAAATTGAAGGAAAATAATCAAAAATGAAGGAATTAGAGGCCTCGTTAATAAAAAGGCTTCTAGGGATCAATTGGTAACTTTTTGTCAGTCCAAGTTTTGGAGCTCTCTCATTATTCTCTCTCTCTCTCTTGGTCACTTAGATTTTTCTTGGAGCACTCTATCTTTGGATCAAGGTAGGAAAAGCAAGCAAAGGGAAGGGAAGGAAAGAAAGGATCAAGGAAGGAAGAGCGGGATCAGGCAGATTCAACAAGAATACTTGCAGGTAACATATTGCGTGTGTGATTTCCTAGTTGGTTTTGGTATGCATGGCTTTACATGTTGGTGTATGGTTCTCTTGTTATCGGTGGCATGGTTTTGTCGAGTTATGACAATGTTTTTCAACCTAGCCTTGCCTTTTTCCGAATGCCATGATATGTTGGGATGTTTATCTCAATTTTGAGCTTTGGTTTGCTGGATGGATTTCGGAATCTTGGGTGGAGGTGATTTCAAGGTTCATTCCCAAAGGCCTAGGAATCATTTGACCGGTTTTGGCAGGATACATGGTAAAGCCTGAGGGAGAAGTCTCGGATTAGGGCCTAGTGATCCAAGTTTGGATTGCAGTAAAGCCTGAGAGATTGGTCTCTGTTTAGGGCCTAGTGATCTGAGATTGGATTGCAGTAAAGCCTGAGAGACAAGGAGACGGAAAATTCCTCAAGGATAGTGATGGATTTCAGATGGCATTCCAAGCTTGATTCAGTTTTGTGATCGGAGCGCCAGTTTTGGTGTGATCACAGTTGGTGAGGGTAGAGGTGGTTTAACCTTAGGATTCCCTTGGTTTTTTTTGGATTGGTTTATCCATGAGATCCCACATTCATGCTTGGAATATAGCACAGGGGTGACTTGTTGAAAGAAAGATTTGGTTCAACCATGTCTACAGTCGGGTGGTACATGGAAGTCCCGAACCTGGTCAGATTTGCCTATGATTAATGAAAGTTAAGTTATCTTGCTTTTGCACTTGTTTATATGTGGATTTAATGGTTTTATATCTCTGTTATTTACATGGTTTTATGTTGGTTATAAGCATGGTTAATAAACTGGTTCATGTCATGGTCATTTCATGTATTTACTTGAAATTGTTAAAATGATGGATGCAAGACCTAATTGATGTCATAATAGTTCAAGGGAGAAGGTGGTGATCCTTCTTTTCATTTTTCAAAAGAGTTTTCAGTCATTCATGCTCTGTCTTGTATCCTAGACTTGTAGGTTGCATTGATGCCAACTGTTTGACAAAATGTCAGTCCCGGTTGGGGATGTTCAAGCCTAGTCCTAAACTCGATTTTTTATTTATTAGTCTTAGCATCATTTGTTTAATGGATTCTAAAAGTTACAGTAAGTTTTGGGCAAAGCATGGCCAGGATTCTAGGCTAGAAAATTGCCTTAAATTCCATGGACGTTAGCACAGGTCTGCTAGGAAAAGTCTTTAGATGAAGACATGTAGGCTTGTGAGAGCATCCAGAGGTCCCTAAATGCTGGTATGCCCATAGCATGAGAGCATCCAGAGGTTAAGAGTTCTAAAATATCAATGGGACCCAGGGGCAGGATGTCTGAGTGGCTGAGATGTCTCCTAGGGGTGTTGTTGTTGATGTGGAAGGTATGGTTGATGTGTTCCAATAATTCCATTTCCTTATGGTCACCGAGGAGATTGAATCCCTTCATAGTGGCCTCTCTTGTCACATGTTTACCCTGGTTGGCCAGTTACTTGGGTAGAGTGGGAGGAGGGTGGTTACATACAACTATTATTACTTGTAGTTGTCAACCTTGAGCCTAATTCCAAAGCTTGAGATGAAAACATTTCAGAGGGAACTTCAACCAAAGAAGCAGCTGAAACAGGATGTCTCAAGGCCACTCTGCCTTCGTCCACCAGCTACATATACTTTTCCCTCAATCCTCTCAAAAATGTTATACATTATGAGCATCCATGCCAGTACATCACATGACAGAGAGTTCAACTCACTTTCACGAGAAGAGATCCCATAATAAGGAAGTTGCATCAATGGATAAACTATTGATAGGTGGAATAAATCACCTCTTTAGGTGGTTCATCAATAAGACAAGCACCAAAGCTTCATCCCCTAAGGAAACTCTTGGTGGTTCACCAAACTCATATGCACCCGAGTGATTCTTCCCAATACAATAGGTTCTTTAGTCCCAAGCTTTCAGTGGTTTCTTCAGCCTTCAGGAACTCCCCACTCTCTATAATATTTACCCAACAAGCCTCTCTCAGAAGATTCCTAAGTCAGTGCTCCCATTTCTTCCAATGATAGAGATCACATTTCTATTCTTTCAATTTTTTTCTCTTCCACGGTAGCTTTGGATGCTTTCTTCACTGCTTATGCTTCTGTGCATGCATGCGTATGTATGAGAGTGCATGTATGATCACACAACAGTCAACTTCCTAATAGTGTAGCCCATGCTTGTCTTTAAATTTTGTCCTCTTCTTACATGTGGTTGGGGCTAAAGGACACCTAGACCTGTCCTCATTTCTTCAATTAAATTTAATGCACAATGAGCGCATCTAATCTTCTCAACCTTCTCATGCCTCATATTTAAAAACACCCATTTCTGCAAGCAACCTCCGACCTCAAGCAATGGAATTTGTGTCCCCCTCTCAGCCAATTGCCATAATTACAATTCTTTACAATTAGATAGATAATTATCCAGGAGATATCACAAGAACCCAAGATAGAACATAAACATACTGGAATATGCCCTTTATGTAAGATCTCTAAAATTTAGAATGTTTTGCGAAAATAGGAGGCTTATATTTCTAGTAACAAAATCTCAATAACTACATTATCAAGCAAACTGCAATACCAAGAAGAAACTAAAGAATATAAAGATGCATTCATGATAAAAACCGTCCACAACTAAATATAAAAAAAAATGATTATTTTGCAGGCTAAATATGGAGCTTTTACTCAAATAGTTATAAGTCCAATGAGAATGAACTCTACAAACCACTTAAAAATCAAAATATCCACTCTACAAACCACTTAAAAGTCAAAATATCCATTAGGTTTAGAAAGGCTAGCAATAGTAAAAGGATGTGGAAAGTTGGAATGCTCATCAAAATTCTATCACCACTAGAGGGAAATAGGAAATAAGATAATAGTCCATATAACCTTATCGAATAGTGTTTCATGTATAGTAAAGTTTTCTTGTTATTAAGAATGTTTATGTGGGAACACTTCTAAAGATTCCTGGTTTTTTTAAATTTAGAGGCTCTGAGCTCTGCAACCTGCAGCCAATGCTCAGGCCTGCGCACCTGCTCCACCAGCTACCCCTAGCGCGTCATTCATCTCAGAAACGTTAGCAAATAAAGGACCCGGAGCTCTACTGTGCATCACGTCATGTCCTCCCTGTTGGGAGGGGCGGGATCTCAGGCCCCCCCTCCTTCAAATGATCAATTGGTGAACAGTGTCGCGCCCGTGACCCCCCCGTTTCCTCATGGTTCATCGGCAGATCAAGGTCAAAGCTCTGAACAGCCTGACATATCAGAACAGCACGCAGTCACGGACAGAGAAGAAGCTAATACTCCAAAGGCGTCACAACCAAAGGCGACTTCGGCAACATGCATCCCAAAAGCAACAGAAAGAATCAAAGTTGAGCTACCGAGCCATAGAATCAATGGCAAGATACAATACATGAAAGACCATGCACTCATTGGAAAATTTCTTGGCTTCTGGCCAACGGAAAAAGCCTTGCACGGATGGATCGCCTCCAAATGGAAGCCCAAAGGACAAGTTTCGCTGCTACTAGGCCCTAAAGGCTTCTTTACTGCCATATTCAACTGCCTGGAGGATAAAACCAAGGTATTTGAAGGCGGCCCCTACTTCTTCAACTCAGCTGGTCTCTTCTTGCGAGACTGGAAACCCAGGTTCAATCCAGACACAGAAGATCTCAGTCATGCTCCAACCTAGATACGCATGTACTCCCTACCTTCGGATTACTAGAGAGAAGAAACCCTGAAGGACATCGGAGATCGCATTGGTACCTTCATAAAAGTTGCAGAGGAAACCAAAAACAGAAGATTCACCTCATATGCCAGGATCTGCGTCTAGATGCATCTAAAGAAGACCCTCGCAGACTCGGTAAGTCTCTATCACGATGACTATGAATGGATTCAACCTCTCGATTATGAACATATCCCGTTCCACTGCCGTAAATGCCATGAACATGGCCATCTGTTTAGGGATTGTCCTCTGACCACCCAGCTCAAATCTACTGCCAGTGAGGTTAACAAGGACTCTGAAGGTTTCATCAAAGTGCCCCATCGCCGTAAACACACCAAGAAACATGTTGTCACTCCCTCTAGTCCCAAGAAGGCCGACTCCCATAATAGATTCCAGATCCTTACCCCTCAAGATTCCTCTAACTCTATGCCGAAGGACTCTCAAGCCACTCCGCCTCCACCATCGTTCTCTCATAATCTCAAAAATCCCTTGGACCCTTCCACTTCAGCGCCCATCAGTTTCCCTCCTGTCTCGAACTCAAAAATGCCGGCTACAGGCACTGACATGCAACCCTCAGCCATGGATCTCGACGCAGCTCTAGCTCTCAGTTTGCAAGAAGGGGTCACAGAAGATCTTCAGAGCACCCCCATTAACATGGAGGAAGATCACAAGAATGTTAGTTTGGATGGGCTGGATATACTCAAACTAGAAGATGCCTGTAAGCAAAAAGAATATAATTCAATTCCCCCTTGGGAAATAGACAGATTAGAAGGAGTACTAACCAAAGCTCAACACCAAAAATGCCTTGGAATACAGGCTGGTAGTCCGTGGGACGGAAAAAAAAAAAAAAAAAAAAAAAAAAAAAAAAAAAAAAAAAAAAAAAAAAAAAAAAAAAAATCCTAAAATAAACAAAGAAGAGAGGGCACAAAACTGATCTGCAGAGAACTATCATACTAGGAGAACTACTAATGGAATCGGGGAGATTCCCAAAGCTAACGAAGTTCTACAAGCCCCACCCCCATAGTTCCTCATGAAGCTCATATCCTGGAACATGCGTGGGCTCAACAGCCCCTCAAAACACAGAATGTTAAAAAACATGATACAGTTAGAAAAGCCAGCAGTGGTCTTTCTACAAGAAACAAAAAGTACTAATACTACTCTCGAAAAGATCCTCAACAAAGCCTGGAGCGGCAGTCGATCAGTTTCTGTGGATGCAGTAGGAGCTTCGGGTGTGCTTTCCATAGTCTGGAACCCGCAGATTCTTTTGCTTCAAAATTTCCATGCCACTCACCATTTCATTCAAGCCACGTTTCATCTCATTGGAACGGATATACATAGGCATCTCACCAATACTTACTTCCCACAGGATCAACATCACAAACTAGAAGTTCTGGATACGTTAACAGAATTGAACTCTTCCAGGCAATTCCCCCTTTGGATTAGTGGAGGCTATTTTAATATAATCACTCATCTAGAGGAAAAAAAAGGAGGGCACATGAAGCTGGACAATGACAGCACAGGATTCAAGGACTTCATTAGAAGTAATCAGCTCATAGATATCCAAACTTACAATGGAACTTACACATGGACAAACAAGCGCAGGGGTGTTCACAATATTGCCTCTCGGCTCGACCGCTTTCTAATCTCAGATAACGCTATTCATCTGGGCGGAGACTTTCATGCCTCCATATTACCTCAGGGGGGCTCGGACCATTGGCCCATAACACTGTAATGGACAAGACCGGGAAAACAATGCAATCGGCCCTTAAGATACGAAGCCTTCTGGTCCAGTCATCCCAATTTCAAAGAGGTGGTCCAAGCGGCATGGAAGTCCTTCTCCCCCCAGAAGGTGCGAAGATGTTCAAATTTCAATAGAAACTCAGACATCTCAAACAAGTACTGAAGGTCTGGAACAAAACCCACTTCGGGAACATCACGGACTCTAGGCAAAAATTAGAGCAGGAAATGTGCACTCTTCAGCAAGCCATCATCCTAGAGGGAAGAACAGAGGAACTGGCAAACAAGGAGCAATCTCTCTGGACAGCATTAGAAGCTCGAAGATTACAAGAGGAAATCCTCTAGCGCCAAAAATCCAGAATAAGATGGCTTAAGGAAGGGGAAAAAAATACCAAATTTTTCCATCGATCAACTATTCAACGGAGAATGCATAACAATATTGTTTTCATTAATAACAGTCAAGGGAAGAAATTAGAAAAGCATGAAGACATGGAAAAAGAACTCAGGGATCACTTTCAGGAAGCGCTCAAAGAACAAACTCAAAGCATAACAACAGCTATTCTAGAGGTCACACGGCACATCCCCAAGCTTATCACGGAAGAACACAACCAAAACTTACTACAACCGGTTTCAAAGCAAGAGGTGGAGGAAGCAATGGCGCAGCTAAAAGATGGTAAGGCTCCTGGACCTGATGGCTTTACTTCTAATTTTTTTCATGACTTCTGGGAATTGATAAGTACCGAGGTTTGGGAATTGGTGGAAGAATCCCGCTCCACGCACTGGCTCCTACCCTCCCTCAACTCCACATTCATTGCTCTGGTTCCCAAAGGGGAGGAAGCAAATACGCCTGACAAATTCCAGCCCATTGCCCTTTGTAATGTAATCTACAAACTTATTTCCAAAGTGGTGGCAAACAGGCTCAAACCTCTCTTGCCTCTTCTAGTCCTTCCGGAACAGACTGGATATGTCGAAGGGCGCCAGATCATGGACGGTATTATCCTATCAAATGAGGTAATCCACTCCTTAAAAATCCTTAAGAAACCTAGCATGATAATGAAGCTTGATCTCTCCAAAGCTTTTGACAAGCTCAGTTGGGAGTATATCCAGCACACGCTGCTAGCCTTTGGCTTTAATGCCACCTAGACTCGCTGGATTATGAACCTCATCTCATCTCCCTGCTTCTCCGTTCTTCTCAATGGCTCGCCGTCATTGCCTTTCTGCTCCTCGTGTGGCATTCGGCAAGGGGATCCCCTCTCCCCCTTCATCTTTGTCCTAATGGCGGAAGGGCTCAGTCGTCTCATTCATCATGCTATCGCATCTCAGGCAATCAAAGGCATAGCGCTTCATGGGCTTTCCCCCTTATCCCATCAACAGTTTGTGGATGACACAATGCTCTTTGGACATCCTTCCTCTTCCGAAGCAAAATCCTTCAAAGCCTTGCTTGAGTTGTTCTCTGAAGCCTTGGGTACCTCAATCAATGCCTCCAAATCCCAGCTATTCTTCTTCAATACCCCTGTTTCCATTCAAAGAAATGTCGCTCGCATCCTTGGATTCACTATTGCCGTGCTTCCCTCCAAATACTTGGGCGCCCCACTTATGGTTTCTGCTCTCAAGCATGCGTCTTGACGAACGCTTCTGGACAAATTGGAAGCCAGACTCTCCTCCTGGACCTACAGATCACTCAATATAGCCAGTCGACTTATTATGATCAAATCTGTTCTCCATACCATGCCTCTTTATCTCTTCTCCATACTAGCCACTCCCAAGTGGGTCCTCAAAGCCATACGTAACCTACAGAGGAATTTCCTATGGGGATCAATAGGCCTCAATAGGAAATGGGCCCTAGTCAAATGGTCAGAAGTATGCCAACAAAAATCCAACGGCGGACTAGGCCTTAGGGACCCCTTGCACAGTAATCATACAATGGGAGCAAAAGTTTGGTGGAATTGGCTTGTAAAACCTCACATTCCTTGGGCAAAGCTCTGGCAAGCTAAATATGCGCCTGGCAGTCGATGGGAGGATCTAATTAGAATCAGTCCAAGCATCTCAGGTTCCATGATCTGGAATGCGGCAAAACTACATAGTGCCTTCATCCAGGAGTACAGTTTCGTGGAAGTTCATTCGGGGAACTCAGCGCGTTTTTGGGAGGATTCCTGGCAGTAGCTCCCAAAACTTGCCTCAATCTTCCAAAAATCCCTCTGGAAGACTCATATGCAGCGCAACAATCTTGTTAACATATCCCAGTTCTGGCAGCAGCAAGAAAACAAAGATTACCAACAAAGAAAGCCCGCCAGTTCTTGGCAAGCGGATTGGCAAGGAGAAACCTTCGCGGACATTGAAAAAGAACTGAGTCACAGGAAAATCAAGAAGTCAAACAAGCAGGACAAGCTGCGGTGGGGAAATGCAACAAAAGAGGCCTACATTTTGAGGTACGCACAAAGCCGCAGCGATAAAGATCAGCTATGGAATAACATCTGGCAGTCCAAATTGTGGCCAAAGGTCTCCACTTTTCTCTGGCTCTTAAGCAAAAAGCGCATCCTCACCTGGGATAATTTGCAAAGAAGGGGCTTCATCGGACCCTCAAGATGTCGAAATTGCTCACTTCATTCGGAAACCATTCTTCATCTGATGGAGACTTGCCCCCTTGCGGCTCAACTATGGGATCAAATTGACAGATGTAATCAAAGAATAGGAAACCGTCAGGGGGACATTGCAAATTTGCTGAGAACCTGGCCCAAGCTACCATATCAAAGCCCTCTGTTGAACTCTATGTGGACTCTCATCCCAAGGTTTCTTTACTGGACCCTCTAGAAGGAAAGGAATAATAGAGTCTTCAACAATAGGAATCGCCCTTTTGACATTCTCTGGCTTCTCATCAAGCAAAGCATTCAAGAAACACTGGCGCTTCGGACATGGCAAGAAACAGATTGGCCAACCTACCCTCAAGAGCAACTCATCTGGAAATCATGGGATCTTCACATATCCTGCGCTCCCTCTGCTCCCTCCCGATCATCTACTAAGCTCATTTTCCCTATGCACTGGTCCCCCCCAGCCTCATCATCATTCAAATTGAATTTCGACGGCGCAACCAAAGGGAATCCAGGACCCGCTGGATACGGAGGAGTAATTAGAAACGATAGAGGTATTATCCAGCATATTTTCTTTGGCTCGATAGGCAAAGACACTAATAATGTTGTTGAACTGGAAGGCCTATGGAAAGGCATATGTGTAGCCGATCAACAGGGGTTCTATCCGCTAACAGCAGAGGGAGACTCTTTGATCCTCATCAATGCGGAAATATGAATACAAGCCGGAACACCAGTTTCCAAAGTAGCTTCTAGTTGGAGATTGCTCAACAGGCTAGAAACATTGGAGGAACGGCTCAGGAGCCCCAACAGTATTATCTTTCAGCATGTTAAGCGATCCGCCAACAAGGTAGCAAATTGTCTAGCCAATCAAGGAGTTGATCTGAATAGCCATCCCTACTCAGGCAATCTCAATGACTCAGAGGACATTCAACTTCAACAACATTGCCTCTCTTTGGCAACTCAGGACCTTCAATCCCCGGCTGCGGGTGTTTAATATGGTATTAAATGCGGGGGCGGCCTCATTACTGGGCAAGTGGCCGCCCATATCCGCCAAATGCCCGATGGATCGAGAACCACCCTCCGCTGTCCGGCCTAGATTAATGCAAACATTAATGCGAAGTGGGAGATCAGCTGTCCGCAGTGATATAACCGTTGACCACCTCGGCTCGCAGATGCAAGGTGAGCAGTTGGAGTGTGTTGGAATGGTTAGCGTCTGCAAGGATGATTCTTGTGATGTTAAGTCTGTGTGTTGGTCGCTCTGGTCTTGGATGAATGAACCATGGGTGAGTGTGCCAAGATTTAGACCTCGGCCCTCTGCACAGAAGGCCTTGGTCTTTACCTTGGGACGCTAGGGCATTCTTGTCCACCTGCTCCAGTTGGTTCTGGTCACTGCATGCAATTTGTCCATTGGTGCTCTGGGAGACACTCAGCCTCAATCTCGCGGGGTTACCGTATGCAATTTGCTCTTCGGCGCTCTGGGTGCTACGCGGATTCAGTTTATCTGCGTCCCTGTGAGCAATTCGCCCTTCGGTACTTTAGGTGATACTCGGCTTCAGCTTATTCAGGTCCCTGAGAGCAATTCGCCCTTCGGTGCTCTGGAAAAATCTCAGCTTCAGCTTAGGGGGGTAAGTTTTGGCTCTCACACTTGCGTTCTTTCAAAGGTTTCTCATCTTCTTTGTAAGCTTTTGCACTGGTTCACGGCTCTCTGTAGCGAAGAGCAAACGCGGTCTCTAGGCAGCATTGTGTGTAGTCTTGTTTCAGGATGCCGCGTGAAAGGCAACGCCTCATCAGTAGGCGGGGTGGCTCAAGGGGAGGAGCAAGAGGTCGAGCTTCCTCGCCACGATCCTCAGCCTCATTCGACTCCCCTCTGAAGAAATTAGTTCCCCTGGAGCCAGACGGGGGCGTGGCAGAGGAAGAGGGCGCGGAAGGGCAGCGGCGTGCCCGTTCGGTTCTCATCCCTCCACCCGTTTCCGGTTTCCATGCGCCCTGGACAATGCCATTTACTATGTTTCCGTTCAGATTGAAAAATGTGATCACGCAGACAGGCCAGAGGTCCCAGCGGAGCCACGGCCACCCTCGCCTGTTCAGTGTCCGCGACTGCAGCTTGCGGAAGCCTCGGGTGCGGTGGCGGGAACATTGGCGAGAACAAGCGAGCCTGCAAAGAACGATGCACCATATACAGACTCAAGCGCCTCTGATCCGTATGCATGTCCAGTGGTGGAGGAGCAACCTTCCACCTCTGTGGATGCTTAAGCCTGTTGCTTGGTTGTTCTGGTTGTTTTGGCGACCGCTCTTTCAGTCGCAGTACGTCGGCACGGTGATCACAGTGCGTATTGTGGGTCAGTCAGTCCTGTTTTTTGGGTCGATTCACGTCAAAGTTTGTTTGTCTGTTATGTCTGTAGTTATGTATGTGGGTTATTCACTGTTTATAAGTTCTTCCCTCGCTTCGGCAGGGATTGGGAGTTTATCGCACATGTCCAGTTTTATATGGGTTCTGGTTTGGGGTCAGTGGACAGTCTCATAGTCCTTCAATCTCTCAGGCTTGTTTTCAGTCACAGTATGCCATATTATTCAGATGTAGCCAGCTCTTCATGGCGGATGTAAAACATTTTGTTCTCCTTTTTATATAATATTAGAAGTAGCATGAATTACACAAAAAAAGAATGTTTATGTGGATTTATACACAAGTTTACTAAAATGTGTTTATGCTTATTTATAATTATATGAATTAACAAAGATATTTTTCGAAGAATCATTTTGTTATTTTAAAATATTTGTTCTCGAACGGAGACATATTTCAAAATTTCTTGCCATAACATTTTTATATATTTTTATATTAACAAGTGCAAGTTGCAACCATTTTTTAATTAAATGTATATTTCAACTTTTTTCTAATACAAATATAATCATTTATTATTTACAAAAATTAAATATAAAATAATGTTTTTTTTAAATTAAAGGTGATTCATCCTTTCCTAATTACAAATATAATTATTTATTTAATATATTAAAATTGAGATTTAAATTAATGTTTTTAAATATAATTATTTATTTATTTATAAAATTGAGATTAAATTAATTGTTTTAAATTTATATAATTTTAATATTAACTTAATAGTATTCTAATTTCATATATTAAATTATTTAATTTTATTTTATTATTGGAACACCTAAGTTAGAAATGGTTTAAATTTGCTTTTCTAATTATTTTCAAAGATAAGTATAAGTATTATCAAATGTGATTTATAAAATTTATATACCAAATTATTAAATCATATTATTTTGGATTAATATCATAAAATTAATAAATTTATATTATATATATATGATTTACTAAGAATTAAAAGGATCAAAAATTTCTAAAAAGCCAAATTTTTTAATACAAAATGTGAAAGAAAATTTGCATTTGAAGAGATTTGATTTAGATCTTTAGTTAAGATAAATCTATATTGATATTTAATAATATTATTTAATTAGATATAAGTCTTCGGGATTAATCAGATAGCTAGGATTTGGTCAACATTTTGAACCAACTAATGTGGTTAATCACAATGTGAGAAATCAATCAATCTAAATGAATAAATAGAAAGGATGCATCAACTAATGTGGTTCATCCTCAGGACAAGGTGAGAGATAAATCGATCTAAAGGAATAAATAGCAAGGATGCATCATTACCTAGAGTTACCAACGAATGTGGTTCATCCTCAGGACAAGGTGAGAACTCAATCCATCTAAATGAATAAATAGCAAGGATGCATCAACTAATGTGGTTCATTCTCAGGTTAAGGTGAGAAATCAATCAATCTAAAGGAATAAATAGCAAGGATGCATCATTTCGGAGAGTTACCCATTGAGAATTAGTCGTGAGTAAATTAGTTAAAAGGAAAAGCAAAATATTATTTAAGAAAGAGATAATCTAATAAAATATTATATATTTTAAATTTAAAAACTAACATTAATTAAAAGGTATTTTCATCCTTTCCTAATTACAAATATAATTATTTATTATTTATTATATAAATGTGATTTATTAAAAAAAGTTTAAATTTATATAATTTTGATATTAACCTAATAATTACTATAATTTCATATATTTTAAATTAATAATTTCGTATATTTAATTATTTGATGTTTATAATCATTATTTTACCAACCTAAAGTCACAAAGTGATTTTAAATTTGGCTTTTTCTAATGATTTCAAAGCTATAATAAGAACAAATATATCCAATATTAATTTATAAAATTTATACCAAAATTATTTAGAACATATAAATTATGTTAATATCATGAACTTAATAAATTAATTTTATATATATTATTGATTTACTAAAAATTAAAAGATCAAATTTCTTTAAATGCATTTTTTTTAATACAAAATGTGAAGGAAAATTTGTATTTGAAGAGATTTGATTTAGATCCTTAGTTAAGATAAATCTATATTGATTCTTAATAATATTATTTAAGTAGATATAAGTCTTCAGGATTAATCACCTAGCTAGGATTTGGTTTTTGAATCAACCAACTAATGTGGTTTATCCTTAGGACAAGGTGAGAAACCAATCCATCTAAAGGAATAAGTAGCAAGGATGCATCATCACCCAGAGTTAGTCATTGAGAATTAGTGATTGTTAATTAAAGGTGTATTTTATCCTTTTCCTAATACAAATATAATCATTTATTATTTATTATGTAAAATTGATATTAAAATAATGTTTTAAATTTATATAATTTGATATTAACCAATAGTACTATAATTTCATTATTAAATTATATTTGTTCATATATAATCTAACAAGGATGCATCATTACCCAAGTTAGTTGTTGAGAATTAGTTGATGGAATTAGTTATGAGAAAAGTAAAATATTATTTAAAGAAAAACTAATAAAATAATATATATGTAAATTAAAACTAGTTGTTAAAGGTGTATTTCATCATTTCTAATACAAATATATCATTTGTTTTTATTATATAAAATTGATATAAAATAATGTTTAATAATAATTTTGATATTAACATAATAGTACTATAATTTCATATATTAAATTATTTGATTGTTTCATATATTATTTCTTTTTGTCAAATAAGATTGGAGCTTTCCATTAACCAAAACAAGTACATTACATATTTTACAAAGTAAACCAAACTTCCTTGCATTTACCCAAAGAGAAAAAAGGTCCACATGACCTATCTAAAATGGAGTTGGCTTTAAATCTTTAAAACTCGGAACCATCCCCTCTATCGGGAGATTTGGCTAACACAGGTAATACCCAAAAACCTGAACCGCAACCCATCAGATTAGATTTCAAAATTATTACATTTGCTACCATAAAAAAACGGCATGTCCGCAATCCCGGTACAGCGCCCTCCCACTGCGCTCACCGAACCCCGATCACCGATCGGCCTGACATCCTCCATCCAGCAAAATCAACGATCAACGGTTAACGTTGAATCGTAAATTCGCATTTGACCTTCCACTTGCACAACCGACCCTCCACCGTTGATTTACTCTTCGTGGATCCAAGGGTCCACGCAGATTTCAGGTGGACAAATAGCTCGAGGAATACCCGCCTGAAAAGTGGTATCCTCTTTTCTCCTCGCTGCTACGTGTCACTTGAAGAGTGGAATCAGAGGCCTTCCTCGCAATACTGGTTACCACTTAGACCCCTTCCGAAATACCACTTGTGGTACGAGAAGCCACTTCCTCGCGAATTAACTTATGCGCTCTTTTGTCGAGCAATGACCATCGATCCAACCCATCGGACGCTTCCCGGTCCTTCCTCCCTACGTCGTTGATCTTTTGATTTTCGATGGATTTATTCTTAAACCCCAGTTTCTTTGCTTTTCGTTGAATCAATGTGTCGCCATTAACCCATACAGTGATCAATGAAACGACAAACCTGCAGCACTTCCAGAATCGGTCCTCACGCCACTGTATCCTTGGTCTTCCTCTGTTGATCTCAACCTTTCCCATTGGTCCATATCTTTGGCAGCTTGACAGAGACAATCCTCTAACAGTTTTCCCAGGGGTAACAACTCCCAGACGTGCCAGGTGTCCCTCTCCTTATTAATCACTCCTTCGTTCGCCAAATGATCTAGCACCATGTTAGCTTTTCTTTTCACATGGACAAAGCTTACAGTTTTTAAGGTTTGCAGGTGGGAGTGTATACGATGAAAGACTTGTGAGAGCCTCCAGTTTTTTGACACTTTATCCTGTGATGTACCATTGCATATTTGATTGGCCATTCTAATAATCAATTCCAAATCTGCTTCAATGATGACACTGTGTGAATCTGAATCCACCAATATTTTCAACCATTGTTCTAGGGCCATGAGTTCTACCATGTTATAAGTAGCCTTCTCCAAGTGGCCATGAGATTGTTTCATATATTAAATTACAGCAATGAAGCATCATTATGCCGAGTTAGCCTTGAGAATTAGTTGTCGGTAAATTAGTTAATAAGAAAAGTAAAATATTATTTAAGAAAAAGATATCTAATAAAATATTATATATTTAAATTAAAAACTAGTTGTTAATTAAAAGTGTCATTTTCATCATTTTCCTAATATAAATATAATCATTTATTATTTATTATATAAAAATTGATATAAAATAATGTTTTAAATTTTATATTAATTTTGAAAACTAATAGTACTATAATTTCATATATTAAATTATTTGATTGCTTGATTCATTAAAGTCAAAAGTGATTTAAATTTGGCTTTTCTAATGATAGTACTATAATTTCATATAATAAATTATTTGATTGCTTGATTCATTAAAGTCAAAAATGATTTAAATTTGGTTTTTTTAATGATTTCAAGGGATAATAAGAACAAGTATATCCAATGTAATTTATAAAATCTTACACCAAATTATTAGACCATATAAAATTATTATTATTATCTTTTTTTTTCTATGTAAAACTATTCTATTAATATGAAACAAAGTATAATTACATCGAGGTTCGGCCTTAGCAGTGCTGAACATCATTTACCAAAAAATATATTTGTCTAATCTCGACTACCCCAACGATGGGGAAACCAGTCCATGGAGGCGCAAAAAAACCAAACATGGGTTATCAGTTTTAACAAAAAACATATCAAACATTGTAAAAAAATAACCAGGAAAGTTTTGACAGAACAAATCATAACCGAAATTATCTAGTCAGCAGTAAAAAACACCCAACTCGCAGAAGGGCAACACTTGGTTGCCATGTGTCGATTCTAGAGGTTGTCTAGGGCAGGCTCTTCCTCGATAAGACACGCGTACTGGTACCACTCCTCTGCTGACGTGCCGCTCTGAATTCTATGAGCTGGATGAGCGCTAGTGGAGCTGCTAGCTGCTACATGTGGGCCAGATGTGTCTCCCGCGCTGCCTCCTGGTGCCTGCGTGTCTTCAACTCTACCTTCAGCTACTTGCTGACTGCCAGCCAACTCCTTGCCATGCGGGGTGGCAACATCCTCGACCAGCCGCTGCTTGCCTCGGTCACGAGTGCTTCTGTTCCTTTGAGCGGCCCTCTGCTGCTCACCATTGTTCTCTGGCGGAGCTTCCTGCAAATTGTTTTCCTCAGAGAAAGTGATGGTGACGATGGTGGTGATAACAGGCCTATGTAGGGTGCTATGGAATCGAAATTGCGTTGTGTGGGGAGCGAGGTGAGGGGGAAGGGAAAATTGGTTGTATGAACACTGGCGTCCCTCCTGCCTACACCTTGGAGCTGAGCTCGTCTTCTGCCACTGCGTGTATCTGGATACCGGCCAGAGAAGGATCCATAAGGATTTGGGATATCGGGAGAGGAGGAGGGGGAGGTAGAATCTGGGTTGGGCATCGCAAGAGGACGGATGCCTCCGCCACGACTACCCCCTCTCCGGCTACCCATTCGGTGGCGGATGCGAGCCATGGCGAGATTCGAAGCAGAGCTAACAGTGGGGAGATTGGCGGAATGACTGAGCAGAGAGTGAGCAAAGGGAGTCTGAGCAAGAGTCAAATTGTAGAGCCTAGTGTGGGAGAAATGATACCCATTACCAAGGTTTTGACAGTTGAGCAACCAGCAGCGACTTCTCGTGACTGTGTGTGAACAAGGCTCTGCTGCCTAAGGAGGGAAAATGCAGTGGATCAGGGGAGGAGGAACAGCGTTATGGTCTGTGGAGGCCATTGCTATGAGCATGATGCTAAAATCTCGACCAAAGCACCCATTTAATGTCACCTGCAAAGCGCCATGAATTCCCTTCAGGTTAGCATGGGAGAAGACGCAGGCGGCCATTTGGCCAGCCCTCCCGCCGCCCGTCCGTCTAATCGCCATTAATGGCGTGGTTATCACCAGCATCCGAGTAAAATTATTATTAATATCATGAAATTAATAAATTAATTTTAGATATATGATTTACTAAGAATTAAAAAGGATCAAATTTCTTAAAATGCAATTTTTTAATACAAAATGTGAAGGAAAATTTGTATTTGAAGAAATTTGATTTAGATCCTTAGTTAAGATAAATCTATACTGACTCTTAATAATATTATTTAAGTAGATATAGGTCTTCCAGATTAATCAAATAGCTAGGATTTGGTCGACTTTTCGAACCAACTAATGTGGTTCATCCTCAAGACAAGGTGAGAAATCAATTGATCTAAAGGAATAAATAACAAGGATGCATCATTACCTAGAATTAGCCTTTGAGAATTAGTTGTTGGTAAATTAGTTAATAGGAAAAGTAAAATATTATTTAAGAAGTATCTAATAAAATATTATATATTCAAATTAAAAACTAGTTTTTAAATAGTTGCATTCATCCTTTTCCTTATACCAAATATAATCATTTATTATTTATTATATAAGCTTGGATATTAAAATTAATGTTTTAACTTTATAAATTTAATATATTTATATAAGCTTGATATAAATAATGTTTAACTTTATTAAATTTTGAATTACCCTAATGTACTATAATTTCATATATTAATATTTGATTTTTTTTTATTCATTATTGGACAACCTAAAGTAAAAAAGTTATTTTAAATTTGGCTTTTCTAATGATTTAAAGTTATAATAAGGAACAATTATATGCCAATGTGATTTATAAAATTTTATACCAATTATGAAACCATATAAATCACGATTAATATCGTGAAAATAATAAAATTAATTATTTATATATATATGATTTACTAAAAATTAAAAAAATCAAATTTCTTAAAAATGAATTATTTTAATACAAAATGTGAAGGGAAAATTGTATTTGAAGATACTTGATTTAGATCTTTAGTTAAGATAAATCTATATTGATTCTTAATAATATTATTTGAGTAGATACAAGTTGTCTGCCTTAATCACATAGTTAGGATTTGATCAATGTTTCAAACCAACTAATGTGGTTCATCCTCAGGACAAAGTGAGAAATCAATCTATCTAAAGTAATAAATAACAAGGATGCATAATTAATCAATAGATCTAAAGTAATAAATAGCAAGGATGCATCATTACCCATAGCTAGGATTTGTTCAACGTTTCGAACCAACTAATGTGGTTCATCCTCGGGACAAGGTGAGAAATCAATCGATCTAAAGTAATAAATAGCAAGGATGCATCATTAATCAATCGATCTAAAGTAATAAATAGCAAGGATTCATCATTACCCAGAGTTGGTCGTTGAGAATTAGCTCTTGGTAAATTAGTTAATGGGAAAAGTAAAATATTATTTAAGAAGGAGATATCTAATAAAATATTATATATT
>APFE031141467.1:114419-167467 GCA_000404065.3 Pinus taeda
TATTCTTATTTTAAATTTTATTAAATTCTTGATTCAAACTCCATGGAATATCCATTGAATATCCATGGAATATTTTTAGTAGTGCTAGGATACAAAGATTAGAATGCAAACTTTTTTAATGCAAAACATGAAGAAAGATTTGCACCACAATAGATTTGATTTAGATCTTTAATTAAGATGGATCTATGTTGTTCTTAATAATATTATTTATGGTATATAAATTTCGCATGCCTGTATATGAAAGTATTCTTATTTATAATTTTATTAAAATCTTGATTCAATATCCATGGAATATTTTTAGTAGTGGTGAAGATGCATAGATTATTTTAATTTATATGGTAAAATGGACCTTAGTTTATAGTTACATTTATATGTTATATAATTTAATGTGATATGTATATTGTGATTTTCTTTTATCTAAAAACAAAACCAAAAATATTAAACAAATTGGAATTTTATTACTTTTAATTTTTTATTATCAATGTGAGCCCAGAATATTTTGAATGTTTTACACTCATTTCAAACACAATATTTCCCATAAATTTAAAATTATAAAATTAATAATAATAAATTTAAAATATAAATTATATACAACTATTTTTTACATTATTAGGGTTATCTTCCATGGTTGGAAGGGCTCCCACCCAGATTCATTTCTAATAAGTGAAATAATGAATATTGACAATATTAACAATACATATATATCTTAGATCTAAGACTTTTGTTATTTATAATGTAGATATAAGTCTTTCGGATTAATCACATCATTAGGATTTGGTCGAAGTTCCGAACCAACTAATGTGGTTCATCCTCGGGACCAGGTGAGAAATTAATCGATGTGAAGGAATAAATAGCATGAATGCATCATTGCCCAAAGTTAGCCAATGAATTGGTAAATGAGGAAGGTAAAATATTATTTAAGAAAAAATGGTAAGGAGTTATCTCTTTAATTATTCAATATTTAGTTAGAAACTAGTTGTTATGTAATAATTAATTATTAAATTTCAATATTATAAAATAATAATTTAATGATAATCAATTTATATAATAATATTATATAAAAATTAATTTATATAAATTATGGTTAGGGGCTGAGTTATTAAAGTAGTAATATATTAGTTGGAAAACGATTTTAAGGAATAATTCCAAAATAAAATATTTTTATTTCATTATATTGAATGATAATTTATCCATATTATTTCTTTAATAAGAATTATTTATTAATTATTACCATTTAATATGACTATTATTTATTAGAGGATAGCTTGTTTCCCTTAAATAGGAGGATAGTAGTGTAGGAAGAAGCAATGATAACTCTAAAGGTTTACTATAAAAATATTAATAGTTAAGTTGTATTATTAAGCACAAAATGTATTTTAGTTGTATGAAAAAAAAATAGGATGCTCTAAAAAATACTAATCATATTAGATATATGAAGTTAAAGAAAATAAATAAGGATAATAGGGGATAAAAATAGAAGAAGATAAAATAAAATAAGGAAGAATTGGAAGGAGAAAGGAGGAAAAAGGGAGGAAGAGTCATGAAGAGAGAGTTGGAATCGAGCTTTTACTTAATTTCCAACCATCATCCATATTAAGGTTACTCGCATGCCTTTCAATTTCAATCGCTTCCCTAAGGTTACTGGAAATGATCAACCCTAGCAATGACTTTGGATTCTTCAATGCAGACGTGGTGTTTCGATTTCTCTGCATGCTCGGCAAGGGTTGATATGCGGGATCGATTGTGTCTAATGTCAGCAACATGTTCATTAATTCTCTGTTTAATAGACCTACTTGTGTCTCCAATGTAGGGATACCACAGGAGCAGGGAACAAGGTAGACCCCTTCTATGTCCTTAGGATCAATAGGGTCCTTAACAAATCTAAGAGAATTTTTAATGGTATTGAGAGGTTTGAATGAAGAAGAGACATTAATATTCTTAAGTATATGGGAAATCCTATCTGTGGTTCCTTGGATATATGGGAGATGAACCTTAGAGATAGGATCAGCATGGGCGGGTTTAACTCTAGGCGCTTTGCAAGCTTTGTGAAAGGCCTTGAGGCTTTGACGTCTGCTATACCCATTATTTTTAAAAACTTCAAGAAGATGAGATTTCTCATGTTCAAGGTGGCTATCATCAGAGATTCTTTGAGCACGGGTGGCAAGAGTGTTGAGAACCCTGAATTTCTAAGTCGAGAAATGATGAGAACTGGCATGAAGATATTGTTCCGTGTGAGTCATTTTTCTAAAAACTTGGTGACGAGTAGAACCATCATCTCTCCTAGAAAGAAAAATGTCGAGAAAGGGAAGGTGCCCATTCTCCTCAACTTCCATCATGAACTTGATGGATTCTAATTGAGAATTAAGGTGTTTAAGAAATAGATCCAGTTTCTCACGACCATGAGGCCAGATGACACAGGTATCATCAACAAACCTTTTCCATTTTTTAGGGTGAAATTGAGCAGTGGCTAAGGCCTTGGTCTCAAAATCTTTTATAAGAAGGTCATCAACCCCACCCTTGAAGATCAAAAGTATCTCTCTATTTTAACTAGCTCAAAGAAGAAAATTAATATAGCAAAGATTAGAACGAACTCCCATGAGCTCCATAGTGAAACAAGTCGTTGGGCAGTTCCTAAAACGCCATGGATGGAAAGGATCTGCCATATTTGTGAGAATAGGAGCATCGAGGATGAAAACCACTTCCTCTTAGAGTGCCCTGCATACAACTACATTAGATCTCAATTTCACAACCTTTGTTACAATATTGACCTTCCTAGCCTTTTACAATGCCAAAATTATAGTGAACTCGGGAGGCTTATCTCCAAGCTTTTTGAGCATAGGAATAAAATCTTAAATCAAAATAAATAATTTGTCTTTTAGGTCCAATAGATCATTATTTGGTCTCAGCGGATGTTAACCATCATCATCATCATCATCATCATAAACAAGTTAGCGACGATGGGGGAAAGAGGGGATCCCATCGCAACACCGCAAGTTTTCTCATGGAACTCACCTTGGAAACTAAAGAAAGTCGAGGTGAGGCAGAGGCCAACTGACTTGGAAGTGTCTTTGTCAGTGATGTGACTTATGATATCAATGGCTTCTTGGATGAGGATTTTCTTTAACTTCATATGTCTAATATGATTAGTATTTTTTAGAGAGACCTCTTCTTCTTTTTTTAATACAACTAAAATACATTTTGCACTTAATAACACAACTTAATTATTAATATTTTTATAGTAAACCTTTAGAGTTATCACTGCTTCCTCCTCCACTACTATCCTCCTATTTAAGGGAAGCAAGTTATCCTGTAATAAATAATAATCATATTAAATGGATAATATTAATAAATATCCTTATTAAAGAAATTGATAATATTAATAAATTATCATTAAAATATGACATACGAAGTTGAATCCAGAAGTGGGAATAGAGGAGGAGGTTTCTGCCAGGACTAGAGTTTCCAGTTGTGCTCTATGCCATCGCCATTCTGCAAAACAAGGAAGGGAGCTACCTGGGATTAAAACGAAGCCCTCACGCAGACGGACGAGCTGATCTCGACCCTTTGGCAGTGTTATGGTTTGGTTTTGGAATAAGAAAGGGTTATTTTGTCGCGGATCGATTTTCCCACAGTCCAGGTGCGGCTAGGTTTCTCAAGGCATGGCCTTTCCACAGCTTCGAACTTGTGATCAAGGCAGCACTTGGATGTAACAGAGCAGGGTACAAGGGAGGGTCGACGACGGCCATGAACAAGCACACGTGCCCGGAGATAAAGAAGGGGGCGGCGGCAAATAATGATAACCCACTAATATCTGAACTCGGGACGGAGGTGGTCTAGAGCCGTGGCCAGCGTTTATTCCTCAGATCTGCCGCCGACCTGTCCTGCTCAGATCTGGTTGATGGGAAAGACGCAGAATCAATCAAGAATCTCTATTTTGGGATGAAGGGACCGCCACTGTAGTACTGGAGAAGCCAGTTAGAGTTTTAACAGATGGATGAGAGCATGCGGAGGATCAGAAGGCAGTCAAGGTGCCGAAGGTGACTAATGTTCATAGATTTCTGGAGAATCGAATCACCATCACAAATCTCTAGTCATTTGAACTCTCAAAGATGGCCGAGTATGTTTTCCAGAAGCAGAGGATTCCGAACGAGGAGACCATACCTGATCTCTGTAAGGCCACTGGGGCAGATACAGTCAAAGTCACATTTACAGAGGGGAAAGAATCCCAGACTAGCTCTCAGCCCCAATACGCCAGTACTGGCTCCGATGGGATAATAACTAACCGCTCTCAAATCTTTGTTAAAACCCCCTCGGGGAAATCAACATTGATCTGGGCTCATGCTACAGACAATTTTACAGATCTGAAGCATAACATTGTCAATCATATTGGCTACTCGGATAGTCAACAACACCTTTTGACTGGGGGCAGAACGCTACAGGATTACAAAACTCTTAAGGATTACAACATCATGCCAAGATCTACAATCATACTCAATATGAGACTCTGAGGAGGTGCAGCAACCAGCAAACAAACAGAAGGAGGTAGTGGGTCCAAAACCAATCACAATCCAGATCTGCATCAGCAGCACCGAAGCAAAGGAACATCTTACAAGCATATATTACAAGGGGGGAAATCTCCTACAACAACTCCAAAGCAGGCCGGAACGAAACCCGGTCCATACATAGTGGAGCAACTGCAGCATACCCAAAAACTAACAATAGATACATCAGAAGCAAAGGAGGTATGTAATAGCTATGCAAAGCAAGCCATCATTTGTCGTTTTAACGGATTTTGGCCTAAACCCTTTGATCTATTCCATTGGATAGTACTCACAAAATGGTCTCTAGATTGTGAGATCCATCTCTGCTCCAAAGGGTTTTTTATAGTCAAATTTCAATCAACAGAGGTTAGAGATCTTGTGATTCAGGAGGGACCTTGGTTCTGGGAATCTTCAGGCCTCTTTATCACTCCATGGTTCTCGGAGTTTGATGCAAACACTTTCATTGTCTCTAGAATGCCCATATGGGTACGTCTACATAATCTCCCTATACATTTCTAGAACCAAAAGCTACTTGCATGCATAGGCAACACCATTGGTAGATATATAAAAATGGATACATAAAGAGTGGATGAAAGAATTTTTACTTTCGCACATATCTGTGTGGAAGTCGACCTTAGCAAAGGATTACCGGACTGCATAAAACTTAAACACAAAGATCGCAACTGGACGCAGTCATTAGACTATGAAAATACAACATTCAGATGCAGAATATGTTGGCAAACTGGACACCTTCAAAATGCATGCTCATAATACAAAAAGGACAGCCGCAGAACGAAGAAAACTGGCAAACATCAAAAGGGATGGAATTTCACCCACCAAAACCGGAAGAGGAGGAAGATTATGAGGAGGAAGAACCCATCCCAAATGAGAACAACCAAAAAGAATCTCAAAAGACATCTCCACAAGAGCCTATGGAATTGCAATCCGGAAAGAATCCAAATTCAATGCAAATCAGTGGAACCAAAAGGCAGCACACATCAGACACCTCTGACTCAGAGAAGGAAAACCCCCGACCTGACGATAAAAATCCACTTCAACTTGTTCCCACGATACCGTCCCAAGGAGAGTGGCACAAGGTCGAGAAGAAAAAGGGGAGGAAAACATGATTCTGCTCACCCCCTCCTCCCTTCCCCCCGCCCACAATGTCATCTTAGTTGCTCCTGTTGTGGAACACTTTTTCTTGAGCCTTATGGTTTTTTTTTCTTTGCTCACCATCTCAACAAGCACTAGCCCAATATTGTATATGTTATGCATCTGCAATTCCTCATTTATGAGGAGGTAGTGCATCAAATCAGTGGTTTTTTTCATGTCTTTTGGACAGGATTGGATTTTCTCATCTTGTGAGCTCTATGATTCGCAAATCATACAGCAAAATGAATGCTTCGGCATATACTATGTAACTTTTTATTTTGGTTATAAAAAGTTCTATTTTTTCTTTTGGGAAAAAAAATTATCATTAAAATATAAATAAAGTATTTAATTTAATAAATATTTATAAATTATTAGTTAAAATTAATGAAATAAAATATGTTAATTTGAATTACATCCTAACAACTAGTTTTCAAGTGAATAATTTCTATTAAATAAGCCAAACCCTCTAACAAATAATAATTATATAAATCATTATTTTTATGATAATATTTATATATAATTGATATCATTAAATTATTATTTTATAATATTGAAATTAAATAATTAATTACTACATAACGACTAGTTTCTAACTAAATATTGAATAATTAGATAGATAACTCCTTACCACTTTTTCTTAAATAATATTTGACATTTCTTAGTAACGAATTTACCAACGGTTAATTTTCCGGTTAACTCTGGAATGATGCATCCATGCTATTTATTCCTTCAGATGAATGATGCATCCATGCTATTTATTCCTTCAGATTGATTGATTTCTCACATTGTCCCGAGGACGAACCACATTAGTTGGTTCGAAACCTGGACCAAATCCTAATGATGTGTTGTACCGAAAAACTTATATCTATAATACATATATAATATATATTATTTTTACCAATATGTAAAATGTTACCTATATATTATATATATATAGATATATATATAATAAAGATATGTTATACCGAAAAACTTATATCTAAAATACATATATATTTTTACCAAATAATAAATTTAACCTTTTTATATAATTTTTATTCAATATAATACTAAATAAATTCTTTATTAATATTTATATTAATTTATTTTCATAGAAGCATTTAAAAAAAGATATTTATTTTAATAACTTATTATTAATAAAAAATAGCCTATCACATTATGTATACAGAATTATGAAAAATCATATTAAGTTTGAGAATCTCAAAGAGCTGACCACAAAAACCGAGCATCCATGGTTTCACTATACAATGTTCATTACATTGATTTTATTTTGTTAATCCGATGTTGTGAAATCTTATCTGACGTGTTTTTGTGTGTGAGCTCAATTACTTTTGATACATCATCTGTATTGGACGGGTGAGATCAATGAGAGCCACCCAATTAATAGAAAGCTTTATCCAAAAGCTCATCCTATCCACCACCTCTTGTTCAGGCTCCACCCCATTGGTATTTGACAAGCTGCTCACTCCCAATGAAATTGCTACTCTAGTTGGGTCTGCCATTGGCGACAGAGACTCACACTGAAAGAGAGGGAGTATGGCCTCAGCTACACTCTCCATGGCTGCTGTGGCCAACTGCAGCAGCACTCATGCATCTTTGCAGGTATACTCTACTTCCCATGCCACTCACCATCCATATCATTCAGAATTACAAGCTGACACCATATGGATGTCTGTCTATTCTTGCATTATTTTCTGCTAGCTAATAATCTGTTCATGCAGGTTTTTCTAAGATACGGGGTTGTTTTATTTCATTGCAGTTGCCATAATGTTAATGCACCATTAGAATTCTGTGTGCTGATGCAAAATTGCTTAACCAAATAAAAGAATGATGAGTGAATATTACTTGGCAATTCATTAATTCAGATGGGTTTTTACTACATGAAGTATTGAATGGTGGTACTGAGCTTATTGTAGTCAGTTTGATTATTATTCAGTTCAAACAAGTATATTTGTTTCTGTTTGTTAGTTGCATTTGGATTTGGGGTTGAAGTTGTAATTGATGTGTCACGTGCTATTGTTAATGGGCAGGCTTCAGGGAAGGGATTCTCCGAATACTCAGGTCTCAAGAGCTCCAGTGGCTTCCCTTGCCTAAGGAAATACAACGAGGACTTCGTTTCAGTAGTTGCATTCCAAACTAATGCGGTGAGGATATGTTCACACTTTTGATAATATCCCACATATGATTGTGAGTCACCACCACCGTTTTTGGTCTAACTAGTGGATTTCTTGGTCTGATAATGGCAAAGTGGCATTGTGATAGTAAAGCAAGTTATAGAAAATTAGAAGCTGCCCACAGTGGAATTTTTCTCCATGACTGGACATTACC
Source organism: Pinus taeda (assembly GCA_000404065.3). NCBI lineage: Eukaryota > Viridiplantae > Streptophyta > Pinopsida > Pinales > Pinaceae > Pinus > Pinus taeda. The sequence continues at coordinate 122,441 of APFE031141467.1, forward strand.
CTGCTGTATGTGTAGGCGATCACACTAGTGATTGTCTTAGTAGTTCTCTTCCACAATGGCCACTTTGGTGTCTCTGTATATTGTTTTGTCGTATAATTGTGATAGTTGTGAGTGTAGAGATCATTTTGCTCTGTGTGGATGCCATATTGCCATCCTTTTATCACATTTACATGCATGGTTTAGCTGGGGTTAGTTGAACTGGTTGTCGCCAATGTCACCGGGGATTAACAAGAAATACTTGTAAATCCCATCTACTTATGTGATGGAACATTCGTTGGATTTCCCCAAAAAAAGGGTCTCTTTACCATTGATCTAGTTTTCTAGAAATCACTTTGCTTTGAGATTATTCAGTGGTATCTATGGGACTGTTTTTGCTGGATCAAAACCACTCAGGCCTGTCTTGATGTTGCTTTAGATTGTAAAATTGTCAGACTGATGTATATGTGTATGCAATGGTTTTCAGATTGCTGTGATCATGGTGATTCTTCATATTGAGGTCACTTGACAATCTGGCTGCAATTTGGTTTATATGGATGTCGGTGTTTGATCCAGAGCTCAAATTGCTCTATGATTCTTGAAAATATTTCCACTGGTTCCTATTTTTTGTGTATAGGGAGAGAAAATGATGCTTAGATTAATAGGGGATGAAATTGCATTCCTTTACATAAAAGCAAATCACTACATCAAAATCCCCTCTCCCATGCTTAACTGTGTCATCATGGAAAATATTAAGCAACATTTAGTAAATCAATCATTGGCTAATTACTTTTCCATGTTGTCCCTGGATGAGAATAAACTAATATCCAATTGATGGGATGAAAAGTCAGTAATCCAATAATAGGCTTACTACATGGTACTTAATATTTTCCGTGGTGAAAGATCAAGTGCAAGTGATCTGGCACCTGTATCTCCACTATCTTATAGTACATATTCTATCTTTACATTGCAAGGCTATTGAGTCAAAAATTGATATTCTTTCCAGTATAGAAATCCAATTTTCAGGCAGGTCTTTGAAGGTTGAGACTCATCTTTTTCACCACAGAAAGTGAAGAGCGGCCATCCTGATTAATTACCAGGCATGCCATGCAGATTATCACCCACCAGGTATCTCTAAGGCAGCGCGCTGCGAACTTGACAATACCCAAACACCCAGAAAGTGGAGAGTGGCCATCCTGATTAATTACCAGGCATGCCACGCAGATTATCACCCGCCAGATATCTCTAAGGCAGCGCGCTGCGAACTTGACAATACCCAAACACCCTTTGTGAACAGGCGTCTCGGAAAAACATGCACAACATCTTCTGGTTTTCTATAGTTTCTACTGTGAAACCTGCTTTAATCAGTCTTCCTTTAGTAAGGAGCTCAGTAGTTTGTTTTTCCTATGTGATAGTCATCACATTGCTGCATGATTATATATGTAAGTCCTTTTTTTCTTTTAATGATTGCTACACTATTGTTTGGAGAGCCCGCTTTATTTCATTATGTTTACCCTGGCATACAATTATGTTGTTGTAAGTTAATTACCCATAGTGCTTTAGAGTTCATATCACGGTTCACCATCCAATTATCACTACATATATTTGGGTGTCATTTCATCACTGTCTGATTGTTGATGTGTTGTATATGGAGGGAAAATCTGAAGTAGAAGATAGATTTATTATAAATACAAGTAGTATTTTCATATTTTCATGTTAAGCCAGGGATTTAGGAAAAAACATATGTTATATCAAAGTTATACTTTGAGCTGCCTTCTTGACGTGTGGGAAGAACCATGAGTGTAATATTGTTGTCTATAGTATGTAGAGGTCTTGTATGGTTCTATCGATTGTGTTGAATTTTCTACAAGATACGTAATAAGGTCTTGTATGGCTTTATCAATTGTGTTGAATTTTCTACCATATAAGTAATAGAATCTAATTTTCTGATTTGATAATTATTATTTAATTATTTTCAAACAGTGTATTTAATGTCACTGATATTATTGACCATTATGCATAGAAGATTTCAATAGTAAATACAGCGGAAACAATAAAGATCATAAAGATACAACCATGCACTATAGTGATAACAAGTTTTCCCAGGAAAACCCAAACTTGGGAGAAACCCAACAACTCTTCTTTTAGGAAAAAATATTCTTCAAGAAGGTTTACAATTCCAAATTGTCTAGAAATATGTGTCAAAAATCCAAGTCCAAACTTCAGTCAAATTCGTCCTCTATCTGCTCCCACGTGTGGTTGTTATAGAAGAGAGATGATGATGATAAGTAATCAAATGAAGTATCACATTATGTATATAAATACAAGTCGAATGGGCGCATTTACCCCACAGGACACGTCCCTTCATGCGCTGGGTGGACTTGTCCTTTTTGAGCCTACATGAAGCCCAATAAAATAATTGAATTTTTATTTGTATTTTCATAAATATTCTAGGCCAACTTAGGAGACCTCTTGGCATGTGGGAATACCTCCCAACACTACACAAAAATCAAAACTTTGTCTTAGCGAGTGAGATATTCTCCTCCGCTGCAACAAATTTCCCCTTAACTAAAACTTCTTCTCCATAAGAAAAGTTTAGGAGCTTGCTATATTGATGTATGTCTATAGATAACTCCATCCTAGAGTGGGCAATGTGAGTATCTAAGGCCTTTTAGCTCTAGCCAAAATCTTGTATGGCTCCTTAGACAAATGTATCAATCTCCTCTGGTCAAAGTCCTTTATGACCTAGCCAAATCCTTTTGGTTTCTTAGGAGAGAATCTGCCCTTGGACCATTCACCCTCAGCGAAAATCCCTTATGGATTCTCAGGTGAATTACATCTATCTCCTCTGGTGAAAGTCCTTTATGAACTAGCCAATTCCTTTTGTCTTCTCAGGAGAAGATTTGTCCAATCCTGTAAATTTCTCTCATAATTGCCTTGGATCATTCACCCTTCTAATCAAAGTCCTTTATGACCTAGCCAGGTCCTTCTGGCTTCTTAGGTGAATGTAACCATCTCCCTTGGACAAAGTCCTTTATGACCCAACCAAAATCCTTTATGGCTTTAGGAGATGGCCTGCCCTAATCCTACAAAGACATCAACCCTCCCTCTCAACAAGGGAGACATTTTGCATCATGCAAAGCTTGTCTCTGAAGTATACAAACTTCACTATACACAGAAGCTTGGTGAGAATGTCTGCGATCTGCTCATCTATGTATGTGTATTGCAGCTCCATTGTTCCTTTCTGCACCATATCTCAAATGAAGTGACCTAATCAAATATTCCTGCAATAAGCTTTTGAAGTCATATTGTTTCACTACTTATGACATAAGCTACAATATACTTCGTCTCTTTTGTACTAGGTGCAATAGAAGTCAACTTCCTGCTGAACTAGGGTATCATAGCTGATCCCAAGCTAAAGTAGCACTATGATGTGCTCTTTTTGTCCTCTACACTCCCAACCGAATTTGAATCCATATATCCTTGCAAATTCACTTCACCACCTAAGACATATCTCAAACCATATCTATTGTATCACGCAAGTACCTCAACGATGCTTTTCAACAACCCAATGTATCTACCTCGACTCGACCATATACTAGCTTAGGGTGTTCACTGCAAAGCAAATATCAAGCCTGGTGTTAACTAGGTAAATCAAGAATCCAATCAATTGCTTGTGCATCATGAGATCCACCAACTCTGAATCTCCAATCCCAAGAAATAATGTATCTTGCCAGAATCCTTCATTTCAATCTTCGAGGCCAACTCCCTTCAACACTGAAGCAGGTCTTCCTGTGGTAGTCCTAGCTGCTCCCTCTGTCATAGAAGCAAATCATCATGTCATTGCTGCTCCCTCTATCATGCAAGTAATTCCTTCTGTTGTTGTTTCTCCCTCTGTCATGTAATTAAGTCCTTTTACTATTTGACATGGTCTCCTAAAAGAAGGCATATTGTTCTTAGAGACCTTCTGTCTCTGAGCATATTGACAATCTCAACCCATGACATCCTCTTTGGAAGGTTGCTCCTTCTACTCTGCTTGACTATTTTCTCCCTCAGTACTGGAAACTCTTCCAGTCATCTAGCACAATCCTAGATGTCTGTACAATTTCTCCCTCTCGAACACCAATCACTTTTATTGAGTTTAGGTTCGAGCCCTTAGGTCATACAAGAAATTATCCATTGGAGACTAGAGCAAGAAAAATCCTTCTAGTACACTCCCTCTTATTGGGAGAACCCTCTTGCCACATACTTTGCTTTATTATTCTAGATGCTACCATCTATTGCCATAATCATTCCCTTGGCAGCCTTCACGATGTATTGACAAACTTCATTCAGGAGGCCATGGAAGAAAAAATTATAAAGACAAGAGGTTGACCAAGGAATAAAGATAATAATAATATTCAAGGGAGAAAGATAGGAAGTACTTATCTCTTGATTAAAAAAAAGACACTGTTGAGGGTTGTAGGGGATTGTCAACTCCTTCTTGATCCTTGCCTCCTTGTAGAAATCAATGAAGTCCATCGGCAATCTCATCAAGCTTAGATTCCTTATCTTCTTCTGAAGTGGATGTTCATCCTCGTCCTTAACATTCAGTTGTTAATGCATATTACTTTCCATTCTCGCATGATCTGTAAGAGCTAGGGTTTCTTCATCCTACATATTAGCCTTAGCAAGCCATTCATAGAGTTATCTAGCCACACCAAAGGCTTAACAGCAAGCTAGCATCAACACCAAGTCCACCTTCGGATCTCCCGCTTGCATTCCACATGCTATCAAGGAGATAAACCAAGTAAACATCTCACAAACTCCACTTGCATCCAACACTCCAAGTCTTGCTCTAAGGTTTAATACCACAAACCCTAAGACTTTCAACAAGTATAAAGACTTCAAAACAAATAAAAAAACTCCTCATATTGTTGATCATAGCAGCCACTTATCACCTAGTTGTTTTCCCTTTTGTTCATTGTTGATTAGCCTACTTTTGTAGCCTCAAACCTGTTCAACCTTGGCCTAACATAGGACTGCAGGTTTACCTTTGACCTTCGACAGCCTTCCTCTATCCTCAACCCTCAAGGTTGTAGCCTTTTTCTTTGCATCGCTTTCCTAGTTGTTGCACAACCAACTCAACCAGCCTTCTTAGCAATCTCCAACAGGTTTTGGTACCCTTGTTGATGCCCTAAACTGCCTTGAAGCCACCTTCTCTTCCTCAATCTATGTGTTTATACCTCAAACACAACCCAACAACTTCCCTTCTGCTTGCAGCCAAACACCTTGTGGCTATTAGCCCTCAACCAAGTTGACCAGACTCAATACAAGCCTCATAAATGCCTTCTTTCCGCTCTATTCAGCCTTCAGTTGCCCTAATTCAAGTCTGTTTAGCTTCATGGATATCCTAATTTAGACTTGCGGAACCTTCCTAGGCTTGTCGGCCTACGGTCAGGCCTGCAGCCTTGGACCTAACCAAACCTCGGTTAACTCGTTTAGATAGACCTTTGACTTAGCTATTCCGGAACAAATCTCCTTGTTGGTTCCTTAATTCGACCTTTTCTAGCTTGTTGCCTGTGGCTCCTTGTAGGGCTTTCTTGCTCCACAAATGAAGTCCCTCTCACTTGTCTTTTAGGCTGACTTTAGTGGTTGTTCTCTCAACAAAGTTTTGATTCCATGTTGAATTTTCTACAAGATATATAATAGAAACCAATCTTTTGATCTGATAATTACTACTTAATGATCTTCAAATAATTTATCTAATGCCACTAATATCATTGAGCAATTATACATAGAATATTTCAACAGTAAATACAACGGAAACAACAATGATCATAAAGAGACATCCATGCACAATAGAGACAACAAGTTTTCCCTGGGAAACCCAAACTTGAGAGAAAACCCAACAACACTTCTTCTAAGAGAAATTGTTCTTCAAAAGGTTTGCAATTCCAAATTGTCTAGAAATTTGGGCCAATAATCCAAGTCCAAACTTCATTCAAATTCCTCATCTATTTGCTCCCATGTGTGATTGTTATAGAAGAGAGATGATGATGATGATGATGAATGATCAAATGAAATGTCACACCATGTATATATATACAAGTTGAATAGGTGCACTTACCCCAAAGGACACATTCCTTCATGAACTGGGCCAACTTGTCTTTTTTGAACCTACATGAAACCTAATAAAAAATTGAAATTTTATTTTTACTTTCATAAATCTTCTAATAAAAAATTGAAATTTTATTTTTACTTTCCTAAATCTTCTAGGTGGGCTTAAGAAGCCTCTTGGCATGCCAGAATACCTCCCAATGCAACATAAAAATCAACACATTCTGCTATGGTACTAATGTTTGCAGGTCATTGTGTCTGCTATAGTACTAATGATTGCATGTCATTGTGTCACTTAACAAAATGATTGGTAGCAGTTGCTTTGGTTTATATGGACGTCAGTTTGCTCTCCGAATTGTCATAGGGGCCTAATTGAAGTTCATATTGTTGTGTGATTGCTGCATGGTTCATCAGAGTTTTGTGCATGAAGGTTAACTGTTAAATTGTATCATTGAGGTTTAGATGTCACTAGGTTTATTAACAATATGATTGTCAGCCTCGTTTATGTTAGTACATTTTGTACTGAGAATCATTCATATGTGTAGAAATATGAATGGTTTAGAATTTGTTTTTGCCGAGAATTTGGCAAAACAATTTTTGGTTAGAAAGTGGTTTTTTTTATTTAATATCCATTTTTAATATAAGAATCAGTATCCTGAAAAACCTAGGGGTACTGAGTTTACCGATCCAACTTGTAATTCCGACCAATTACTGTCAGATTTCAGGCAAATTTCACCCAAAAAAAAAAAAAAGAGTATTAAGGCTTTTGATCATTCTGTTGGTGTATGCTGATTTAACGTATTTATATGATTGATGCCCTAGTCCATGAAGGGGTTAGACACTTCGAGCTTGTTAGAGTATTGCAAGCAGAGATTACTTGTTTAACGATTGTCCTTGGTCTATATGGATGTCACTTTGCAAATGCTATTTAATCACATAAATTTGCGTATCGGATTTTCATGGTAAACAGCAAACTGATCTGGTTTTTTGTCCTTTTCCCCTTGTTCTTTCATTCCAGGTAGGATCCTCTGGACAAAAAAGGGGCGTAGTGGAGGCAAAGATAAAAGTTGCAATCAATGGGTTTGGAAGGATTGGTCGCAATTTTCTGCGATGTTGGCACGGTCGAAAGGACTCCCCTTTGGATGTGGTTGTCATCAATGACACCGGAGGTGTTAAACAGGCCTCACATTTGCTCAAATATGATTCTATTCTTGGAACCTTTGACCCAGATGTGCAGGTAGCGGGAAATGATGGCATTTCTGTAGATGGCAAGGTCATCAAAGTTGTATCAGATCGGAACCCTGTAAATCTGCCATGGAAGTAAGTACATGAAACTAATCATTTGGCTAGGATTATAGGCTAATGCTACAGATCTGCTTACACTAAGTATGCGATTAGATTCCTGATGTTCAAATTTGGGTTTAGCAGATATTGAAATTCTTTGGGATAATTATCGGTTCATTCAAAAATCAATAATTAGAGCATTGTGAAATTGACATGTTCATCACTTAACAGGCTCTCTTGCGTTTCAATTAGATTACTCAAATGCTTAATCAACATGGTCAATTCTTTATTTTGGTTAAATTTTTATTTTCTATGTATAGTATTTTGGTTGCTTAGGTGAACTTGGCTTGCCGACCGAAAGAAATCAGAATAGAGAATGAAAGACCTGATTTAACAAAATATAAGCCTGTGCATTGCGAATTTGCTGCTAGCATATTTTAAGGGTAATGTTTAACTATTTTAAGTTGTGGAGTTTTTAGTTTTTTTTGGTTAAATTGTAATTTTTTTGTTATTTAAAATATATTTTAGTTTGTATATAAATTCAACATCTAAAAACCATGAAACATTAAAATTGCAACTCAAACTTACTATTTCAACAAATTCCTACTTAATTCTAAACAAATTCCACTGAAAAATATAATCAGACTAACTCCAAAACCTATACAAAATTCTAAACAAATTCCACTGAAAAATATAATCAGACTAACTCCAAAACCTATAACAAATAAACTACTAGCAAATAAACTACTAGCAGAGGCAACAACAGCAGCCGCAAAAAAATTGTTAAATCTGTATGATACTGGGTAGCCTTCCAGAATTATTATATAGAGATAATTTATGCTTCTCAGCTTATGACGAAATGCTTCATATTGTATTTGCAGGGACTATGAGATTGATTTGGTCATAGAAGGCACTGGCGTGTTTGTTGACAGGGAAGGTGCTGGTAAGCATCTCCAAGCTGGGGCAAAGAAGGTTTTGATCACAGCTCCTGGAAAGGGAGATATTCCTACATATGTTTGTGGTGTGAACGAGGAAAAATATGATCCTGCAGAAGAAATTATTAGCAATGCCTCCTGCACTACTAATTGCCTGGCTCCTTTTGTTAAAGTTCTGGACCAGAAATTCGGTGAGTGTCATCTGGTTAAATAGAACAGACAACATATTCATTGTTTCCCCTATTTCATGTTGAAATCTAACCTATCATTTTCTTCTGTCGATCACCATAGTTTATCTGGATTAAAAATGGCATTGTTTAGTTCCTATGTGAGGACATTGCTTTGTTCCTGTTCAATATGCTTGCCAATGTACACCTAAATTTGTTTAGTGCAGGAATCATCAAGGGCACCATGACAACAACTCATTCATATACTGGTGATCAGAGACTTCTCGATGCTAGTCATAGAGATCTTAGGCGCGCCAGAGCTGCAGCCTTGAACATTGTCCCAACATCAACAGGAGCAGCAAAGGCAGTGGCACTAGTTCTCCCAAGTTTGAAAGGGAAACTGAATGGAATTGCTCTGAGAGTGCCAACACCCAATGTATCGGTTGTTGACTTGGTTGTTCAGGTGGAGAAGAAGACATTTGCAGAGGAGGTGAATGCCGGGTTCCGAGAAAGTGCAGATAAAGAGCTTAAGGGCATCCTTGCAGTGTGTGATGAGCCTCTAGTGTCAATAGATTTCAGGTGTTCAGATGTCTCCTCAACTGTGGATTCATCACTCACAATGGTGATGGGAGATGATATGGTGAAAGTGGTTGCTTGGTATGACAATGAATGGGGTTATTCACAGAGGGTTGTTGATTTGGCTGACATCGTTGCCAACAATTGGAAGTCGTAGACAACTAATATCTCCTTGCTCAACCTAAGTTGCTACATAACAAATATGGTTGTTTTTGTTTTCCATTATTATTTGCTATGAAATGAGCCACTTAGTCTAATCTATGTAATGTATGTTTTATGTTGTTTATTTCATGACAACATTATGAACAGTTTTTCAAATTATATTTCAATTTTTTGGCTTTTGCAAGGTGCTTTGCATAATTCTTTTTCCCCTCTATTGCTAAGGGATGCCTTATTCAACTTTCTTTTTCCCCTCTATTGCTAAGGGATGCCTTATTCAACTTACTGACATCATAGTTTCAAGCTGATAGTGTGTATTTATTAAGTTTATTTTTTAAATTACATTTTGAATCATAGAAAAAAAAATATATGCGAAATTGTGTATCCTGATTGAAACCAGACATTTCATCATTAAGACGTCTTAATGATGAGTAGAACATCCCCTCAATAATTTCAATCATGATACACAATTTCCCTATTAATAAAACATAATATTGAAATCAGAAATTAATCTTGAAATGTGCACACTTAAAGTCATTCAAAGATCAAACAATAAGATAAATAATCAAAAGAGAAAGAGCAACTAAGAGAGACTTGGATACATTTTCTGTATTTCCACTTCTGTTGTAATCTGAGAATCAAGGCGCCTTGGAAATGTAGTGGAGTTCGCCCTCGTTGCTGTAAGAGAAATTCTAAGGGGTGCAATATGCCTCCCATCAACTTCATAAACGACTGCTCCTCTTGGCAGGAATTTGTATCTCCACACATAATAATGATTCGGCCATTTCAGCCACACATAGTATAAGCTGCTTATATTTAAGGATCATGTTGTCAATTTTCAAGTTCTGAGAGATGGAAGGATTGACATTATTTTCTTTTTCATCATAAAAATACTTATTAGAGCTAGCAGTGGCCAAATCTGATTTTACAGAAAAGGCACCTTCATGTTATATTTATCATGTAATTAAATATCTATAATACATAGAATAATTATACAACCACTATAAGAAAAATTGCACATGTTTATAAAGATTATTTGCATTGGTTAAATGTAAAACTAAAATTAAAATGTTTATTATCATAAAGGTTTTTTTGAATATGGATTAAGTTAATTTTATTATGATAAAGGTTTTTTTTATAATAAAGGTTTTTTTAATATAGATTAAGTTAATTTAAAAAAATAATAGATATATATTTTATTTATAATTATAAGAGAATTTAGATACAAATTTTAAGTAAGGGGAAAAGATTTAAACCCATCCACATATATCTTTATTTTATCACCATTATTTATATATTTATATATATATATAATTTATAACAAATTATATAAATCAAATAATATAAAAATAATTAAAATATATATATATAATTAAAATATTAATTAAACAAGTTTAGTTAAAATTTGAAAAAAATATATATATATATAATTAAAACAAAAATTATTTCAGAAAATATATATGTATATATATATATATAAAGATAGTAAAATATTCTAAGGAAATATAATAAAATGAATTCTATATTTTAAAATATGAAAATGACAAAGTATATATTAATAGTTATATTAAATAAATAAAATAATTAATAATGATGATGAAAGATTATTATGGAAAAAATTAATTCATTCAAATAATTATATAAGAGAAAGGTAAAATTTAGTCTCAAGGAGTAGCTCAATTGGTCGAGTTCTAGTTGCTAAGTAGGGTCAAATCTTCTAGGGGCCCTTGGGGGAGTTAGGTTAAGCCATGCTTCTTTGGCCTACGGGTAGATCCCTTTAGGTTGATTTGCTTGGATTGGCCTGACGGCCACCCAATGTCCATGAACCACCCTTGAAAAAAAAACTCTGATAAAAAAATAAGATAATTAAAGTATATGATAAATATATTAAAAAATAATTAATTTAAAAGTTTGGAAATTAAAATTGCTTTATGATTTTAATAAAGAATAAAAAGGCATAATAAAAAAATATTATGAATAACTAAAAATGAAGAAAAGTGGCATAATAAAGATGAATAATTAATAATGAAATTTCTCAAAAGAAGTGACCTAACAAAATTACCCAAGAACATTCCAATAAGTTTTGAAAGGAAGATATGAAACAATAAAAAGGAAAACCATTGAGAAATAAAAATCTCACAAATACTGAGATAAGAGATAGGAGATCACAGACACTGAGATAGGTGGCCATCCAAAACATATGGATCACAAAAAGGCACCATGGAAGGAGTGACTACAAGGGTTTTGGACCATTAGGATTTGAAAGTATAAACAAATCCGGTTCAGTTTTCCTTCAATTTTTTTTAAATGCCATAACTCTTTCATTGTTGCACTATAATAATTTTCATTTTGATCCTTCAGGTAAGTCAATGTTTTTTGAGTAAGTTTATATATATGGTAAAGTATATGCATAACGTTATATGCATACATATCCCACCATCAATTGGAATTTGCATTGGGATAACATTATCCATCTATGTTAATGCATATTTCAACAATTGAAATATAAGTTTTGGTATACATGACCCTATCTATCTTCACACATTAGACTAGCAATTGCGCCAGATGTTGCAAAGGAAATGTTGTAAAGCCATAGCATATAACATTAATTTATGCTTCTTTGACAATTGTTGAAAGACAGAAATATCAAGAAACAGACAAGGCACAAAGCCAAGGAGATCACAACTTCAAAGCATGTAGAAGAGGAAAATTTAGCCCAGGTACCAAATGCAAGTGCTATTATTGTGGAAAATCTAGTCATTATGAGAAAGATTGTAGAAATGAAGTATGAATTTTCTAATGCAAAGTGTGAAAAGAAGAGAGATCTTAAACACTTGATTACTTCACTATTGACCAAACATATGCTTAATGAGATATTAAATAGACCACATGACACCAAAAAAATGAGTGGTTTGCCTAATTGAATGAAAATAAAGGTCATCGAGAGACTATTACTTCAAGGGACAAGAAGGAACACATGGTCAAAGGCAAAGGAACAAATCCAATGAAAGTGCCTAATGGAGGTGTTAAAGATGTGGAGTATGTACATACTGGGCCTAAAGAAGAAACTATAGCCGACAAATACTAAAGCATCATTCCATGAACAATTCTAGTGGAAAGTTGTACCATCAAAATAATCTACACACTTCTTTACTAGTGTATCTATCACTCGACAAGTGACTTCTATAGGAGCATGATGAGTGCTACCATAAAGAGGCATGATTGAAACAAGCTAGGCTGCCATTTTCTTTGTGGGGCCCTTCACTGTAGCTGCAAAGAAGTCTTCCATTTTTCCACTTCTTAACATAAAACAAGGCAAATCATTATTGGTCCCTTCTAACTAGTTCAGAATTTGACCGAGCATAGGAGGAAAAGCATGATCCCAAGTGACCAGTCCTTTAGATCCGATAACATAGGTGTTTTCAATTGGCACTTCAAAGAATTAGCATGCTCCAGCGTTCTATATAGGCTTAGCACTCAAAACAAAATTGAGGACATTAGTACAGCTACTTCAATTAAATGTGAGGGACAAGGTGACACCTCATAATCATTCCCTTCTGATACATAAGAAAGCCATGCCTATTGTAGAAGATCAGGAAGTGTATTTACAACTGAAAAGCAACTGGAATGAGAGCTCATGCTACTAAGAAAACTTATTGAAGCCCTTAGAAACAATGTATATCTATTTTTTTAAGTCCCTATTTGTGATCATAGTTGTTTCTAGTATTGTTATACATGAGTGCGTGTCTCTAACATTTTCAATAAGGAATGACTCCAACGCCCTTGACATGTTCTATAATGAATTTAGGAATCGTTTATAAGCCTTCTTTCAATATGGGCTTATACAAGTTATCTACTAACTCTATTGCAAAGTCTTCTTTAGTTTTTCCTAGCAAATGAGAGCAATAATGGTGGAGGTCATCTATATGTAGCACAAATGGTAGTGGTAATATTACATTGCCTTTACCTTACTAACATTGGCATATGAACCATTGTTTGACCAAAAACTCCTCAAAACTATTAGCAAAGCCTTCAATTTGGAGTAGTGTTTGTTATAAAAATCATGAATTATTGTAGCTAGTGCAAGAGTAGTGGGAAATGTGGCCTTTGCAGCATTATGACTTTTCAATAATAAAAAATAGATCCATAGTCACTGCCAGGAAGACCGAAAGATCTAGATATCTCTAAAATATCTTTCTACTATTTCCCTCATTCCATATCCACCGGTAAGAAGCTTTGGAAAATAACATAATAATATAAATACATAGCCAACTTGTTATGTCAATGTGGGGGCATTATTTTTTGGAATATGAAGCACATTCAAGCCCTAGTCCAATCTCTAAATTCCAACCTCAAAATTTATTGACTGTGACAGTGATGGAAAATAACATAATAGTATAAATATGTAGCCAACTTGTTATGTCAATGTGGGGGCTTTAATTTTTTTTTTTTGTGGAATATGAAGCACATTCAAACGCCAGTCCAATCTCTAAATTTATTGACTGTGACGGTGTTGCTCGCATATGGTGCTGGTACTGCTCCCCAAAGATTAAAATTTGGTTTAATGCAAGTGGCTTGACAATAACACCTTGGTCATTAGTTTTCGCGTTTGTAGCTGCCCGGGGCTGGCAATCCCCTTCCTTTTTGACAGAATGTTTTGTTGCACAGGAAATCTCCAGTTTAGTTTTTGGGCTTATTCCAATTTTCTGACATTTGATTTAGAGGTCAAATTATTCCTGTTGCAGTAAGATATTCTGCTCCCCAAAGATTAAAAATTTGGTTTAATTCAAGTGGCTTGACAATAACACCTTGGTCAGTAGCTTTCGCGTCTCTAGCTGCTCGGGACTGGCGATTCCCTTCGTTTTTGACAGTGTTTTGTTGCACAGGAAATCTCCAGTTTAGTCTTTTGGGCTTCTTCCAATTTTCTGGGATTTGATTTAGAGGCCAGATTTTTCTTGTTGTAGTAAGCATGAATATTAAGAGAGACTGGGCTTATAAGAGAATAACAACTCAAGTAAATGCTTCCCTTCAATATTTGATTCAATAGTGTATCCATAGTGGAAAACATTCGTCATCTTGGCTTCAAATATCGTATTTTTAATAAGCTTGAAATTGTATTTAGCAACAGAGGTATGGCCAGGAAGTACTATTGGCAAAGCTGATGTATGGATCCCATCAAATAGGTAGCGATCATCAGTAGAACCATTAAACAAATATTTTCCTAAAGGGATTGTAGTATGGCCTTCTCGCGGTGTCAGAATTTTTCCAGTTGTTATAATCTATTCCCATGAAAGAGTATAATGGACATGGATGACTTTGAGTTGTTGTACATTTTGCATATCTTGTACAAAATGCAATGTTTGCAGGATTGCAAAAGAGTGCTCCCCTGTAAATATTTTTATTGTTCTGGCCACTTTTAGTTCCCAAAGTATGAGATTTCCATTGGTTATAACTTATAAGTGTTATTCAATTTACCACTAATTTCCTTGGTGTCTGCCATGTTTTTGTTTTAATCCAACAGATTACTCAAGAATATCTAACCCATGACATGCTGTTGAAAGTGTACAGATCATTCAGCATAGAGACTGTTTGAGATGTTGATGCGGCACTATCTTCATGGGAACGGGCAAACAAAATGGGTGTCAATTTCTAGCGTCGCTCCTTAATAGCTATTTTTCTACAGGTTTCCATGTTAGCAGATCCACATAAGCATCTGACTAGTGTCAAAAATATAAGAGATCAATTTATTACTGGATGTGAAAAGATAGATAATAGAGATCTTATCTCTATAGCCATTAATTTGCCTTGATATTTTAAGTGTTTGTAGCAAGTCTTAGCTTATAAACACGAGTTATGTCCTTCACATTTAACAAGCTAAGAAGACGTTAGATATTCTTCCTAATGGCCGAATAATGGACTTATTCCAATTCAGATATGCACATTCTGTTATTTTAAGTAGAAATCTCTTAACAATATAGTTTGCAAAAAAAATTTAACTAACTGTTTATCAGAATCATCGTAGTAATTATCAACATTGTATGTATAGGTTGGAGTTGGTTTGCTGTTGTTTCAACAATTAGGAGAAATAATCCCAACAAAATTATATTAGCAGTAAAGGTGTGAAATTCGTAAGGTATACAAACAAGGCAGTCCAATATTGGATATTGCTCAACCCTCCCCGGTGGTTGATATTGCCCAGCATTGCCCGTTGTGTGGTGATGGATCCCCGGTGTGGTGATGGATAATCCAGCCTTGAATTAAATAGGTCTACTGCCTGATACCAGATCAGCTAGGCAAGCTTAGAAATGAAGTGTCACACCACACCCACGCTTAGGCTAGTCGCACCCACGTAGAAGCGCTTAGGCAAACTTATAGAGCTTCTATGGGCCTGTTGTGGTAAGATGGAGGACCTTCCATGAACTGGTGTGGGAAGATGGATATTGTGGGCAGCCTAATGGCATACATCTCTTATTACTCCCTTGCTATATTCGTCCAAGGTGAGCACTCTAACCTGGGGACTTTTATATATGGTAGGCTCACGTGAACACCCAAAGTAAGAGGAACCTTCCTTAATCTGGATTCATTACTTGCTTTTTTATAACCATCCTTCAAGTCAGCATCTTCCATTTTTAAAGTTAGCACCCTTCCTCCATCCTTCACCGAAAGCCCTAACCTGGTCGCCTTCTCTCTTTTATCGCCCGCTAAATCTGGGAGCAACCCTGAGAGCCTGATTGTTTTGATTAACCTTATAAGATTTGTCATTGTAATCATGTGAAAAATGAAAATCACCATCAACTGAATAGATAAAACGGTCATTAAAAAGGTAAAAACTGTATCACAAATATGCATTGTGAAACCAGCAGATGCAACCCTCCTAAAACACCAAACAAATAAAATCTCATGTAACTTTGTAATGAAAAGCAAAGTCATAGAAAAAATCATGTTCAATCTGCAATAATTTTCTCTCCAAATGCAAGATACATAAAACAATTATTTGAAACAACTATTGAGAACTGAATCACTTGGTAACCAGGATTTAAAAGAACTATAACCATGTTATTGAGACCAAACAAACAATGCTATGTAGAATTAATAGAAATGTGCTGCTATGTACAGAACTGTGTCAAATACCCGATCGATGAAAACTATGATAGTCAAAAAAGTGACACAACTATGTCAAATGGACCAAGTGTCTTATCTGAATGAAGCATGTTTGGAAAAAAACATTGCAAAAATGAACATAATTGAAAACGAGCATAAACAACTATCAAATCCGATCATATAGAGAACACCATAGAATTCTAGAAATCTAAATTGCATTTTAGTTTAAAATCTATATGGTTAGATCTAACCATTATTAAATTTAGGCTTCTGTGATCTATATCAATTTAGAGAAGAATTTTCGGGCGAAAATCATATAGAAATAACCACACTGGTTGATTCGAAACGCGTCGACAAAATTATCTCTATGTGATTTTCGCCGAAGATTCTTCTCTAAATAGATCTAACCATATTCAACTATAAAAACAAATTGCATAATATGATATATGTAAAGACAAGGCTTAAAGCACAAATAAAATACAATTTAAAATCTCAAAAACTCGGTAAGGAATAGAACAAGGGCTCCTTCCCCTTATCCCCTCCTCTTTCCTAGATTCTTGAGATGAGGTTCCCATTAGACAACAGCTACTAGATAGTAGCATCTGAGAAAGCAAAAAAACTAAAGTCAAATAAATAGCAACCTACTTCAAAAGTCCTCAATGTGGAATAACCTGAAACGAAGTTGCTATAAAAATGAAAGATTCCCCAAAATGTTTATTTAAATGCCAAGCATTAAAATTCAACATTATAATAGTTACACACTTATTTACAGTAGTTCAACATTATAATAGTTACTCACTTATTGACAGTGACTTTGCTTGGCCTCTTAATAGTATTATACTTGAGTTTGTACAACATGTTTTTACAATTTCATTAGAATTATGGGTCAAGTCTACAGTAATTTAATGTGACATATAAATTTAGACTGTCACAAATTTCTTTTATACCATTGTTTAAATATATAATGAAAATCGCACTCGCAATTCATTCTACAAATGCTGAGAAATATGTACTATAAATATTTACTATACTGATCTTGAAATATTTATTAAAAATGAATATTATATTAATCTTGGAATATCTATTAAAAATGAAAGTCTCTCTCGGACACAGAGGAAGCTAATGTGTAGCTAAATTCATGTTTAGTTACATTTGATTTTCTAGTGACCAGAAGTCTGAATCTTGGCAAGTTGAAGCTAATGTGTAGCTAAATTCATGTTTAGTTACATTTAATTTTCTAGTGACCAGAAGTCTGAATCTTGGCAAGTTGTTGTAGACTTCTCTTATTTATAGAAAATGAGGGAATATTGGCAGGCTGGTGCAGACTCTTCTCGTTTATAAATGAAAATGATGGTCATTTATCTCTTTCATCCCACCGATCTGACCCCGGCATGCCCTGTCGTAAACTGTTCCCCATTCCTATAGGTGCACGGTCTGAATCCTTCAGAACAAACAAACAGACCATCTAAGTACAAACAGAATTTCCTATGAAATCCGATCGAATTGTTGGGGCTGGGAACTTATTACAACCACAGCAAATGAAGTAAAAGGATAGCAGTAGGATGAGGAGCATGGACTCAAAAATGTAGAAAAGCTTATAAACAATGTCGTAGATGCCCGACAATCATATTCGAAACCAACGCATATTCATTTTCATCCGTCCAAATCCCCATTCCCTTCTTCATCCTCAACGCATATTCATTTTCATCCATCCAAATCCCCATTCTCTTCTTCATCCTCAAAGCTTCTTGATAATTCTGATTCAATTGTGGAATTGAGGCTTCTGTGATCAGTCATGTTTATAAGAAGAGCTTCAGTGTAAATCACATGATAAAGACCTTTGTCGACGCGTTTCGAACCAACCAGTGTGGTTCATCGTCAGGACAAGTTGAACTGACGATGAACCACACTGGTTGGTTCGAAACGCGTCGACAAAGGTCTTTATCATGTGATTTACGCTGAAGCTCTTCTTATAAATTCTGATTCACTTCTTTCATTAATTCACATTGTTATCTCTACACTTCTAGCTCATGTCAATTATTGAAAATAAATAAATAAATAAATGAATTAACTCATAAGTCTGCCTACATAAAATGGAGATAGAGTGACTAACGATGCAGAGAAATTGTCACAGCAATTCGGATTTCATGTTCAAACCCATATGCAAGACATTCAATAGAAGAACACGAGTTTCATGTTCAAGAATATCCCCTGCCTAAGAAATTTAAATGAAGGGTTTTTACAACTTCCGAGAACTGAATTTTTACAGATACATTCAAAATTAAGGGAAAGCCAAATATTATACAATTTTTTCCATGCCCCATCACACTCAGTTGTTGCCGGTTTGCTCAAACCATTAACACGCCTAATACAACAGACATTCAATCTTCAAATCACATACCGCAAATGAGCTCCAACTTTGTGACATGGAAATACCCTTACTCATTTGCTCCAACTTTGTGACATGGAAGTACCCTTACTCTCATTATGAAAGCATGCCAACACAGAGAGAAAATTCACTTAGAGGCAAATCTATCCCCCTTGCCAAGAGACTGTAGCCCCGGTAGAATGGAATGAAAGGGAAGCTTACAGCATCACATAAACAGCAACAGTTGTTGATCATGAACACAGATCCATTAAAAACCATCGTTCACTCTGACAAAAAATAAAGTTACAGAGCATGGAAATACTATGCCATGGTTGTAGGCTTCACAACAGCCAAAGGGGGCATTTGAGAATTCGATCGCGAATTCCCAGAACCTGTAGCCTTCGCCATTATAGTGTGCATGTTAATTATTCAAGATGAGCAAGCAACCCTAACGACTCGTTACCAACCAGCAAAATGGTAGTACAGGTTTCGAACTCGGGTCGCCCTGCTGTCAATATTCAAGCATTAGATGCGTGATCTTCCCCTCTTCTGCAGCGTATCCCTGCTCCATCACACGTAACCAAATGCAAACCGCAGTGAAGCTGACAACCACGCTGAGCATATCTCTTGCTAATTCGATCCCTGCAATGGCCATCACAGAGGCAACGGGTTTCCATACAATTCCTTGTTTCCCACAGAATAATTCACATTCAAGCGTGGCAAAACCCAACTTTTATTGACAAGAGTTGGCGGTATCATAACCTGTAGCTTGTTCTTTTATACGTCGAATGAACTTAGCCTCGTCAATAGGCCCAGCTGCGGGGGAATGTTGCTCGTGAATCTGACCCATGACCTTGTTGACAGAAAGATCCAGGACTACAAGATTGACCAGAAACTGGAGCTCCGTCGGATTTCACCAGTTAAACGGTTTGCCGACAAGTCAAGGGACTGTGAATTGGTGCAGTTGGAAATGAAATGCGAGATTGTTCCCCCAACGTAAAATCCGTGAAGTTGAGCTTGAAAACCCTCTCACCCTTGTTCTGATATGGTGTTGTTGCAGGGTATTGATCTTGTCTCCTGCCCATCGCGTGATGGGCGTGAGCTAACATTAGCGGGATCCAACTGTCTCAGAAACCCTAGGAGCAGAGTTTTCCTCTGCAAAATGAAAACGAAAATGTGAATCTAGAGAGGGTCACCCGTGTTCTGTTATGGTATTGTTCCAGGGTTTTGATATTGTCTCCTGCCCATCGCGTGAGCTAACATTAGCGGAATCCAACTCTCGGAAACCCTAGGAGCAGAGTTTTCCTCTGCAAAATGAAAACGAAAATGTGAAGCTAGAGAGGGTTATAGGTCAGTTTATCCAGTTGAAATTGTATTAATTAACGAAAATGTGAACCTATAGAGGGTTATAGAGAGGGTTATTCAGTTGAAATTGTATTAATTCAAGAGTAGAAAATTGTTCAATCATCTAACAATGGATCTGTGGATCTGATCTGATGCTGCGCAGAGTGGTGCAAAGCGAAGAAGTCGAAAGTGGCATCTAGAGAAGTACATCGCAGAGAGTGGTGCAAAGCGCAGCAGTGCAAAGTGGCATCTAGTGAATTACATCGCAGAGGGAAGTATATATACATAATAAACATATTTCAATTGTTCGTATTATATGTGATAATAGTATGGTGCATATACGTCATATTTATGTCACTAAAATCATCAAGTATTTGCACCAAGCTTGTCCATGCCCACTGGTATCAATATAAGTTTGATCCAATGTCAACATGCAACGAAACGCTAAAGTTTCTTTTCCAAAGTTTTGAAGAATTACAACTTTAACTAATTTGAGCATACCAATATGTTTCTAGCTAATATTTTCAGCAAAAATAAAATGAATAACTGCTCAATAACTATGTTATGAGTGTTTTAGAGCCATGATGAAACACCCTTCTTGCAAACAAGTTAATAGTTTAAGTGGTTGATTCAAATATTTGGAAAATTCTCACATCCATTTCTTTTAGCATATCAACTTTTAAATTGACATCTCTGAATCTTACCCTTAATTTATTAGGAATCAAATTACATGTATAAAGCTTGTGAGTGCCTTCATGATAACTTTTTTAAGTGTTATTTTCAAATTTGGAATTCATATGAAATTCCTATGTATTTTGGTTTACTTTTTGTTTACACACATATAAATGGTATCCTAACAATATCTCAACTTAAGTTTTTTTTAAATTTCTATATCTATTTGAGTTGTATGTGGGTGTATATGCATTCCCATATTTGTGTTGAATAATAGAAGTTAACATATTATAAAGAAAATTAATCACAATTTAAAAGATCAAAGATGTATTCTTATTAGGATTAGCAAAAGGAAGAAAGTTAACATCACCTAAATGAGAATGAACTCTCGTGAATTTCATAATGAAACTTGGGATTGGAAAATACCTAAAAGGGGATAGGAAGAAAGACTATGTACATATTCCCTTAACATGAATTACCTATGTGCACATAACGTCTCAATTTCTCAATATTTATAGCATCATTAATCGATATAACTTATTAACTCAAAAACAAAATAGAGCTAGGAAGGTTTCTCTCTAATACTTTCATCAAAGAAACAAAAGGCTTGTCATGGATGAAGAAGGATGAATTTTGTAATTTTCATAGAAATTAACACTTTTAAATATTTTCAGAGCATTAGTTAATCTTCAATTATTATTAATGTTTATGCAGTAATAAAAGAACACAAGAGGCACACAAATTTTAGGTGGACCCCCTCCGAGTCAAAAAGCACCAAACGCTTTTCTAATAAATTCTTTAATCTTCATCTCCAACTGAAATGAAAGCAAAAACTTCCTAGAATTCTAGAAAAATATTATTCTCCAGCTCCCACTGGAAGGAAGCCCCAGTGCCTTGGTTTCTTCAGTAATCAACTGAATGGATGTCTTAACACCCTAAACTAACCTACCACCCTGAAGTGTTCACAGGCTCCAACCTGTAGGCGACTTCATGCACCAACCTAGCACCTCCATGCCACCCTATAATGACTTAAATGAGACAAGAGTGTGGATTCTCGTACTAGGGACAACGATCCACGATACAATGTGATTTACAATTATTTTGACCAAACACCCAATCACACTATGACCTGCAACCCAACCATGACATCATCCCAACAGAGACTCATTTACCTCCCAATAATTCCTTTTTGACTCTAGGCAGATTGACTCTTTTACAATAATGACTCTTCCAATGATGACACTTTTACAAAGGACTCTTTTACAACTTTATAATGATGACTCTTGGCCTTGACACTTCTTCACAATATACGAATGGTTGTCATGTCTTCAAAGGATGTCCTGCTGCAATGCTTCCTTTGATTTGATACTTATGCTCTTGAATTATTGCTTGAAGTTGTACTTGAATCTTCTTCTACCTGCATGCAAAATTTGCCCAACGAAACTAATCCCAAACAAAACAAAATTCCCTTCAACTTACCTCTACCTGCAAAACACATGTAAGTGCATAATAATGAATAAATACAAATTAAAATTACAATGCGTACTTGAAGTGTGCTTGTCACTTTTGTTTTTGACTTGTTGCAGCAGTAGACAAAGAGTCCCACTCTTGATATAGGCCTGGAATCTATGCAAGACTATATCCAAAACTCACCTAAAGATATATACAATAGAAAAATGATGATAGACCTTAGACTTGTGAAGGACCAAGTTCTGAGTACAACAACAGGGACCATTCTATCAAATATGACAATACAAGTAACATGAACTTACAAAATCATATACATTTAGCATACTTGGTGTAGCATCAAATGTGTGGTATCATCTGAAAAACTAACTGTGACATATAAAGACACAGAGATATAACCGATACCTTGTATATACTTACGTGGTCCTGCAAAAACATATGTCAGAGATGATACTCAAAATTCAAATGTAAACACTAATCATACATACATTGTTGTAGGAGAATTACCCTTGACTATTGATGTGTGGTCCTTACTACAATGATCCATGGATGCATGTTTTTTCTTGCCTTCTAGGAGCTCGATATTGAATCTGTTGCATATATGTAATTTCAGATCTCTAGGGTCTAAAATTTCGCCCTGTGGTAGCCCTCTGAGTCCTCTTTCCAAACCCATAGGTCTGATCAAGATTGGATTCTTCAAGAAAAATTTATGCTCAATCTCCCACAATGGCCTGATTATAAACTAGTTTAGTAGAGCAAACTTGTACGGAGTGCCACATGTCACTGTTGCAAGCTTCGGTCTTGAAAACACTACTCAACAAACTACACTATTTCTTCTTTCTGTGACTATTTATGAAATTTGAATCCAATTCTCGAAGAGAAAGTTATGACGATTTTACCAACGTCACATGTTTGACATGGAATTCAGGACCCTGCAAAAACCCTAACTTTCTAAGATCATACTCTGAAAATATAGTGAACCAAGATCTGAAATTTGGTCATGAGGTTCATCAAGATTTCAGTTCGAATGGGTTTTAATTTCATATTATGAAGCTTCGCATACAAAACATTATCGTGAAAATTCCACGATGGCCTGTTTGAAGCCACGAAATCCCTACTAGAGGAGGATATGACGGTCATTATTTATATAAATGTCTTGAGTTGAGAGGGTCCTTAACAAGTGAACATTGGAGGGATTTTAGGAGCAAAAAAATATTATTAATTATTGACTATTCAATGACCACAACCAATTATAAGTTCCATGCCACAACCCCATAGGGTTTTGGAACATTAACTGGGGTTACTAACTTCAAACACAAATAACTCTCAAACCGTGAAGAACTGGGAGGCGTAACATATATCAACAAAAACATCTTGATGAGTAGAATCCATTGAGAAGATATTTGACGCAAAATAATATGAGTTGTCAAGTCAAAATTCCCTTTCAATATCGGTGTAGCCGTTGGTGCTGCTTAGGTTGACATCAATGACAACCATTGATCAACAGTGTTGACGGTGTTGGACCCGCCAACATATGGGGGATCTCCCCGATGTGAAGTCCCAGTTAGACCTCACACCATTTGGGATAGGAGTCCCATCTGGAAATATGGCATGACTTCCATTTACTTAAAGATTTGCCTTGACTTGAACAATTAGCATAAAATAGGAGCATGCATGTACTTCTAAAACAGCAAGAGAGTATGCCTTGTGAATTGTTCAATTGTAAGTGTATCGAAGTTCTTTCATTGTAGGGAACAAAAGTGAGTCTCTAAAAGAAAATTAATAGTACCATTCTAGTAAAGGCACGAATAAACTAGGGAAGAATCGTTGACCATCAAGCGATATAGTTCACATAGATGCAACAATCGTTATAACAATCACAACACACTTTCAATGAGTTAAGCACCAAATCCATCAAAATAGTTCAATTCCTTTAGCACATAGGAATACCAACATAAACCGCAAACATTCAAATAATAGTCTCAACACATCCATGATCTATGCATGAAAATGTGTTATCCAAAAGGCTTCACGTACTAAGCGAAAGTTCGAAGGTGCATGAGTACAATGAACACCATTAGCTCCAATAATGGAGTGTTAGAACCACTACTTTCTCTCCAAAAGAAATATTTCTATCTCTCTAATACCTTATGGGAGAAGCTAAGGTGAAAGGCCCCTTGTTGGAGTAATGGGGTTATATTTTATAACTTGAGGCATGACCCTTCATATTCCCAGGACTCGTGAACTTCCTAAATGACTTTTCAACTTTCAATGACCTTTGGAATTCTATGCAACCTTTGGACTTCCAAATAGCTTTTGAACCTTAGCATGACTTTTGGACTTATCTATGTCTTTTGGACTTCCACATATGGCTTTTAGACTTCTTCATGTGGCTCTTTTGTCCTTATATTCCTCTTGGACTTCCACATGTTACATTTACAAATTACACATTATTTCCACATCATCATGTGATGACGTCATGACAGGTACTTGACATTGATGACTTGGACCCATAGTGACATGTGGCATGGACTTTCTTTAAAGGTGATGTAATAGATCTAACCTGAAAATATATAAAAATGGAAATATGCCCAATACTGCAATTAAACCCAAGAGCCAATATAAGAGAAAAATAGATAAACTTCATATCTTTATTAATATCAAGACCCTTGAGGTATGGTAACACCATACAATCACTCCTTAAGGAAGGAGAACACTCCACAAGCCATATGCTTGCCAATACAATAATCCTTGACATCTCTCAATGGGGAGTCTCTAGCCTTTATATAGGCTTCATACATACAATAACATGGGCCTCTCAATACCATATATCTAATACAATGGGCTTCTCACATTATTCCTAACTACTCGTGGTTCCTTACATGATGCAGGTTAACCACTTTATTTATTAACTATGGCCCACTTATTTATTATCTTAACATCTCATTATTACCTTGGGTACCTCCCTTTGTACCCCATAATATCACCCTATATATACTACATTCCACCCCTCTTAAACATGTTTCGTCCCCGAAACATAAGAAGAACACATATAATAAGATCTACTCAGAGTAGTCCATTGGTACCATGCACGTGCATCTATCCATCCAAGAGAAAGGTGAACCCTCGATCTAGTTGGTGCCTCGCTCGCTTGATATGGAAGTTGATCCTGGCGGCTCCTCTATGTTGATGTGTTGTGGGGGGATCGTCACACCACTCTATCAGTCGTCCTGGGGTTGTTGTCCTTGTGGCTAATTCGTTGCCACCTTGTTGGTTCTTGTCTCGTTGGGTGATGTGGGTGGTGATATGTTGAAGCTTTAACTGATGGAATATCTTTTGTTAATTCCTCTACTATTGGTGTCTGAGTGGTGTTTGGTTCTTTTTCTAGTACCTGGTTTGATGTTTGTGTTTGGTTGTCGACCATCAAAGGCTCGTCATCTAATGTGTCAGTGTCATTAGAGATTTTTTCTTTTGCCTCCACAATCTCTGCTTGGGTCTTAATGGAAATATCCGGCAATGTGATTTTCTTCTTTAATACCAGAGCTTCATGAATTTCTTCTACATAGTAATATTGACAGTACCCACAGATTCCATCCAAGGATATCCCAAAACAACATCCATATTATCCATATCTGAAGTATAAAAATCACAATGCAACACATACTTATCCATAGAAAGCTTGAAATATTTATAAATTTGAACATCCTCATTATCAACCTGTGATTTTGCAATATTTTTGTTGAAACTTGTAATTTTTTTGCCACATTAACATTGATTAAATTATAATTTTAACTAGGATTAATAGACATAATGATATTCTCCTTCTGAATACATTTATCAACCTCTAATAAGGAGATGCCAGCAGAAAATAACCCTTTAGGTTTCTTGGTTTCCTTCTTTCCAGTATGAGACCATTTGTCCAAAAATAGTTTTTCAATTTCTTCAAGACGACATAACTTCATAAGCTCATCGTCAAGTGATTTCCACCATATAGTAGCCTCACCTTTCAAATAATACCCTACAGAGGTGTTCCAAAACCATGGGCAGTCAATCTTCTGAGATTGTATAAATTTTTCAATAGTCGGGCCATCATCTTTTCCTGTAAAAAAACATCTTGCTAGAAGCCATGAAGAGGGTTTTGAAAAAATCATTTACTTTGGTGAAATTTTAAAATGGACACAACTCGATCAATATGGCTCAAAATCCTTATTATAACATGTTTTTGGAAATGGAACGACAATTCTTCATCTTCCCATGTGATAGAAATCTCTATCTAGGCACTCTGGAAATTCAGATCCGCTCTACAATTGTCCCATTGTAAAAAAAAATAAAACTAAAATAAAATAAAATAATATGAAAAAAGAGTTGATTTTAAATTAGTGATATCTCCCTCATCCGGACTCTGATTCGACCAATTTTTTTCTCAAATTGGGTAATTTTTCCAGAGGATATCAAATATGCAATTAGTTTCTCAAAATTCCCCGCAAAAACTACAAAAATTGTCTATAGATCCATCGTCCACGAACTATCATCAGAAACATTTCTACAACACAACTGATTTTTAAATCAGCAATATCTCCCTCACCCGAACTTCAATTCCGCTGATATTTTTTTGTTTGAGTTTGGGTATTTTTTCACAAAGAATCCAGATCTGCAATTTGTTTCTGCAAATTTTGCACCAGAAGTTTCAAATCTGATTTGTAAACTTGTTGCCCCAAAAATTCCTAGGAAAAAAAAAAAAAAAAGTGCTCTGATACCAGTTGTAATAGATCTGACCTACAAATATATAAAAATGAAAATATGCCCAATACTACAATTAAACCCAAGATCCAATACAAGAGAAAAATATATAAACTTTAGATTTTTATTAATATCAAAACCCTTGAGGTAGGGTAATACCATACAATCACTCCTTAAGGAAGGACAACACTCCATAAGCCATATGCTTGCCAATACAATAATATTTGACATCTCTCAATGGGGAGTCTCTAGCCTCTATATAGGCTTCATACATACAATACCATGGGTCATTACCACCGGTCTCTCAATACCATATATCTAATACAATGAGCTTATCACATTATTCTAAACTACTTGTGGTCCCTTACATGATGCGGGTTAACCACTTTATGTATTAACTATGGCCCACTTATTTATTATCCTTACATCTCATTATTACCTTGGGTACCTCCCTTTGTAGCCCATAATATCCCCCCTAGGTATACTACAGGTGACATTGTTTCCACCAATGTCTTTGATACTTGGTGTAGATTTCTCATTATTATTGCCTTCTACCCTCCAAAGGGTCTCAGATCATGTGGAGTCTCCATGGATCACTTCGATCATCAAGATTCAATGTTCTTTGTCTTGTCACATCATGTGCTCTTTTATTCTTGAAAGTTTTCCTATGTTGACTCTTTCTATAAATATCCTGATGTATTTGTGCCATATCGTTCTAAGAACACATGCAAGTAATATCACTCATGGAAAGCAAACATCAGCCCAAAAATCTTCTACCCTAACATGTTTTATACAAATTTTCCGGCTATGAGTTGACAATGCACTCAGGAGGAGGAAATAAATCTTTATGGGCACAGGGCGATCTGTCAAGGATCAAGGGTTGAGTGTTTAGGATTGAGGATGCGTTATGCACTCCACTAGGAAGAGAAGACTTGATGGAGGGCACAAGACGTAGTCTGAAGATACAAGGGAGCTCAATGAGGCTTGTTGATGCACCATATTCTCAAATAAGGGAGCCTTGGTCATAAATAGGGTGCAAGGTGTAGTGTCTGGGATCAAGGGAAGCAATATGTCCACTTTCAGTGTGCCATACGCTTAGTTAAGGGCACAATCCCAAGGCTAGAGGAAGGCATGATGTTCACTATTGATGCGCCATGCGCTTAGCTGGAGGAGGGACTTAAGGAAGGGCACAATTTAGGAAAACAAGGAGGGTTTGTGGCTTAGTTGTGTGCTATGCGCTCAATATGGGAGAAAGGCACATCTTGAACAAGGAAGAGGGTCTAAATGAGACTTGGGAGTGTGTTGTGTGCTTTCGCTTGTCCAAAAGGCAAGTTTGTAAAGACCAAAATTTCTGTAAGTCTGGAAGGTGAAGCATGATCAACATAATGAGTTAAGAAAAAAATTGAGTGCGACACATACCAATTCATTGGTAAGACTTAGACAAGACCTAATACTGAGAAATATACATCAAAACGTTATGTTACAAACACTCTCCAAGTATAACAGATAAAGTATGTGCGACTATGACCAAAAGTAACATTTACCAACTAGAAAGTGTACTATAACATGGAGTACATTATAGATGTTCTAAGTAATGCAACGACCCTTAGTATAGGACAAGGATACTTGAAACATGTAAAATAACATGAAATGGCACTTAATGACCAAAAGAGACACTTGAAATGATAGTAAGTTATGCTCCAAAACATAAGTGTAGTAAGATTTTGGAGGGTGTTGTAGCAGCGACAACACTTGGTAACATACTAGGTGAACTTCAGTTTCTTTGTTTAGAAGTAGCTTTCAGTAGAGCTTTAGCCTTTTAGTAGGTATTGATTCATCATTCAAATTTCTTTAACTTTCCTACTTACCCCGATTTTGAACATAATATCTACCACTCCTTAGCTTGTCTCAACACACACAACAGTTATGTCGTATCACAATTATTTCAATATAGGAATGGGTAATATATAATGGTGAGTTTAAGATACTTAGAGTATGAGTTACATATCTGGTGTTTCTCCACTTCCAACAGGCCTAGGCAGTACCCTGGTGGAGTCACTGCAGGAGCAAAAGCATTGCTTCACTACCAACGAGCCTGGATAGTACCCCGATGAAGTTACTTGCTTCACCTCTCTGTGCATGAAGCCTTTCTCTTATTTCACCCTTTATTTATTTATTTAGTTAAACAATGATTAGGAACTTATGATTTCAATGGGGTAGAAGAGGGATCCTGACTTATTGAGAGCATAAGAGGTTGCCCTTCGGATAAGGATATATATATAACCTTTGACATAAGTTTTCTCTCTATAGATTTTCACTTTATCCTCTCTCTACTCAATTAGATGAGCATAAAATCATCAAGTAGATTGACCACCAAGTTGTGGAATGGAGATGCTAAAATGAATGTGTGTATCAAGGTTCTCCTTATGAACATATTGCATTTTCCGTCTAGGCCTCACTAAACTTAAGGTGCCCTCCCAAACAAGTAAGAAGAACTAATAGATGGCCAAGTGTTGCGGTTGTCACATCCATTATACATCTCGCCACATAATCTCTTGAAATCATACACGCACTCTCACACAAGGTCTTATTTATATACAAAGACAAATAACAAGACAGGTTATGTCAAACATAAAATAGACGATAAACAAGAAAGAATGAAAATTGTATAGAGGAATGCAACTTAGAGTTGCTATTAAAAATAATGTTTTAGATCTAAGCCATTAACGGGAAGAGGGTCATTCCTCCCATCCAAAGATTTCACCTTGAAAGTAGTATGATTGAGCTTCTCTTCGATGGTGAATGGACCTATCCACAAGGACTAAAACTTCATGTGTTTACCTTTCTCTTCATGGGCCTTATACCACTTCAATACTAAGTCACCCACATTGAAACTACTGGTCCCTACATATTTCTTATCGAACTAGAACTTGATGTGATTTTAGTGCACGATAAATCGTTCTTTGGCCTTGAGCCTTTCCTCCTCGAGCTTAAGTAAGGTATATATCCTACTTTGAACCAAGACACACAATTTACCTTGGTATTCTTGGAAAAGTTGCAAGGCTAGAAGATACATATTTGGTGGTAGGATAGCTTCTTTACCATGTACGAGGAAGTATGGGGAAGTTTTAAGGGAAGGTTTGGCAGTTACACAGTCAACCCACAATGCATTCACCGGAGCATTGTGTCAGATCCTTTGTTCAAAGAAGACAATTTTCTTGATTATACGAATAAGTTTTTTGCTAGTTGATTTTGTTAAATTGTTTACCTATGGGTAATAATTTTATGCATGATTTAACACAATACCATATTAATGCAAAATCATAAAGTTTTAACGAGGAAAAATAAATTTCATTATCAAAGAAAAGGGACGAAGGAATGCCAAACCTAGCTATTATGTCCTGCTTTAAAAAACAAATGACTTCTTAGTCATTGACTTGCTTTAAAAGAACCTATTCAACCCACTGAGTTAAATAATGTGTCATTCTTAGAATATATCAATGTTTCTTTAATGAATGTGGAAAGATATTACCAATAGTATATAATCCCCACGGTTGAAAAGGTTCCTCCACTATTATTGGTATAAGTGGGGAGGATGAATGTGGATCTCGACCAACGCACCTCTGGCATGTTGGGCACTTTTAGGCATATGCATGGACGTCCTTAAATAAGGTGGTCTAATAGTAACTAGCCCTCATTACTTTATGAGTAGTGGTATCACCTGCAAAGTGTCTGCATGTTGGTCCATTGTGCAAATATTTTAATTTATTACCCTTTTCATGTCTTGAGGCTCTAAATATCTTAGAAGGACACTGTTATGGTGCTTTCAGAAAATTACTCCATGTATGAGCTAATAAGATAGAGATTTCAAGCGAATTTCCCTCTTCTATTTTTTTTATAAATGCATGATCAAGGTGTCATGCTCTAAATATTGCCTTATATTTGAATACCAAGACATTGTTGAACTTGTTGGAGGAACTTATTCAATGTTGTACATTTCTATTTCTTGTTCCCATCCTAAAATATATTCTTCTAGAGCATCTCTCACTTATGTTGTAAGTCGACAAAGGCCATGGCCCTTAATAGTATAAATAGGTTTGAACTCCAAATCATATTCCTATAAACAGGTCATTCAAATTTCCTTTTTCTCACCTAGCTTTTGCTGCATAGAGTGTTTTGACCACTCGATGAGGTACATATACAATCATCTAAGCCTTAAGGATATAGGGCCTGAAGTGCTTAACTGCCATATATACTACGTAAGCCTAATTATCGATGGCAAGGTAATTCAATTCTAACCCCTGAAACCAACACTCTGAAGAAAAAAAAAAAATAATATAAATAAAAATAAAAATAAAATAAATAAAAAATTACGTTGTTAATTTCCTTCATTATCCTTTTGAGTCAGCACGACTGCAATAGATGAATTAGAAGCGAAGGTATATAACAAGAAATCTTTGCCATCATCCAGACTAAATAATGCAGGAGCATCAACAATCGTTTGTTTGATACGGGCAAAATCATCCTTCTCCCTTTTATCCCATTTATAAATTGTGTCTTTATGTATCATCTCTTGCAAGGTATTAACGATCTATACATAACCAGAGATGAATTTGTGCAAGAAATTGATTTTACCCAAGAAAGATTGCATAACTTTTTTGTTTACAGGGAAAGGGATTTGAGCTATAATTTTGAACCTCTCTGAATCAACCTTGATTCTTCTCTTAGCAATGAAATTCCCTAAGAGAGTAACTTCTGACACGTCGAAGATTCTCTTTATGGGATTTAAAGAAATCTCATACTTGTGACATCGGTTGAATATTTGTTTTAGATGATGCACATGATTTTATCTCCTTTTAGAAAATATGATTAGGTAATCCAAATAGACCACTACACATTATCTGATTAAGCCACAGAGAGTGATGTCCATAACACTTTGAAATGTAGCACCGGGATTGATAAGTTCAAATGGCATGCACTTAAAGGCAAATGTTCCCCACTTGGTTTTGAAGGTGGTTTTAAGATGATATGGTTCCACTGCCAGCATTGATTATACCTAGAAAAACCATCTAGCAGTGATAACATCTTCGACCCAAATTGTTTGGAGTACTTATTCCACAGATTACATTGGATAGTTATATTTGTCTAATTCATGGTTGAGATTATGAAAGTCGACACAAAGGCGTATCTCACTCGAATTTTTCCTCACATGAACCAAGTTTGAAACCCAAGTATAATTTATGACCTTGAAAATAACTTCCTCAACTCATTTTGGTTAAGGGGCTCAAGCATTGGATGGAATTTTCTCAACTTTTTTTAAACAGCTTCACCCCTTCTTTTATAGGAATGACATGTTGGATAATATATGTATCATATATATTGAAATCATCATATGTCGCTGTAAAAACATCACAGTACTACTTGAAAATATGAATAAATGATTTTCCTCTTGTGGAGAAAAACATGTACTGATGTTTACATATTTCAGATCACCCTGAGTTCCCAAACTGACTTGTTCATATGATAACTTCGAGCTCTGAGTCTAAGTGTTAGTTGGTCCTCTAAATATATTTTGTAGGTTGTAATTTTTTTCTAGAGACATCACACCTTTATGCATAGTGTTCCATTTCGTTGCTTCAACTGCTTCCTGCAAAGCCTTCTCATGCTCATCTTCTCCAATGGTCGTATCTTTAATCACATCTGCGTTGGCCATAATATGCGATATCTTCTAGTTGTCATTAAAAACATGAAAGTTAGAGACATTATCAGGTACAAATGGCTTATAAATGATCTCTACAGAAAATCCATCTCTTAAAGGTGACATCCTAACAACTGTATTAGCTAATGTATATGTGGTGACATTGCAAACTCTAAGAATGAAAACAATGTTAAATGCTTTAAAACGAGAAAGGAGCCACCATACCTCTTGCTGGTAGTTTCTTAAACTTGATGAAACACATTGGATGGTATTTCGTACCTGATAAGTGACTATCTATGAATCACCAATTACCTTTAGCACCTCTACCTTGAGGTCAATGGATTTTTTCAATCCCAACATGAATGCTTCATACTCGACGATGTTATTAGTGCACTCAAACTCTAAACAACGTGATAAGATGTACCTTTTATTATGTGGGTCAGTAAGAACACAACTAGCTCCATAGCCATCTCGAGTTTTGGAACCATCAAAATACAAAACCCAAAGATCAGTAGCTACTAATCTAGTTCCTACATTATTATTTCTATATACATATATATTACAAGATTCATTTTCACTAGTTGGACACAAGGAAGGAGCTCCAACTACGTGTCTAATGAAATGGGTTATGGTTGTTCTTGATAACGCCCATGATCAATTTCAAGGAAACAATTCCCAAAACAATGTTTGCAAAGCCAATAGGCTCATTATGGCCTTCAAGCGAGGTCATAGTATGTTTCATGTATGGCTCATTTTCTACTCAAAACTGGTTAATCCTACCCATATACGAAAGCCATATATGTGTCCAATCTGTTGAGAAATATCCTTGTAACTTACTAGACCAGTCTCGACTTAACAACAAACCATAGGCTTCATGAATGTCCATAATAACAATATCTATGCATTGGTGTACTCTATGGTATGATGACAATCAGATAATAACATTGTTGAGCTCACCAATTGCCTCGACTAATCATCTGGTTAGTTAAATGATTTGTGCATCAATTTTATCCCATTTAGAAATGATTTTCTTAGCAATTGATAGCAACATTACAATTGTGGATACACCTTAATCAACTAAAAAATTATGGACATTTTAATTAAAGATTTCAAATGTTGGGAGAAAAGGGGAGCAAAGAGTGTTACTATTTAAATTTATTGCATTAACTACAAATTTGAGAAATACCAAGAGACTTACCAGACACCATTTGAGAAGCGAAAACTTTATCACCTCGCGAAGTTTGTGATGAAAATTATTGTACAATCAACTCATGTTGGTTCGTTACCTTAGTGAAATCAAAGATCGAAATGTTGGCACAAGCCCTCTTCATGTCCTCAATAATGTTATAGTAAATGATTTTGTTCTTAATGAGCAGTGTTGAAGTATATGGAGGTGTAGCCTTATTCAAAACTTCCAAAGTGATGGGCTTGATTTTATTGCTGGTAGAAGTGTTCTTAGAAGAAGGTGTACTTCCAAGCTTGTTTTGAAAGCTCTAAGTAAGATTAGTTGGTGGCAAAATTTTCCTCAATAATTTTTGCTTCAACTCTTGCTTAGAGATGGGTTCCTTTCTCCTCAAATTATACTGGCCAATTGGTGCTCAGGAGGAGGAGCCTCACTTTCTAGTGATTCTTAAACACTTTTCTTATTAGTGTTGAATATGATATCAAAGGAATTAAATGAGTATCCAACACGTCTACTTTCCTCAACCATAGTAAGTTCATTTTCTTCTTTTGTATACTCATACTGCTCATCCGTTAATAAGGTATCAACGATATGGGCTGCCATGACATTCATGTTGTGATTCCACTATGGGCATGTTTTAACTGAACGCTTCTCTTGATGGAAAGTGAAATAGTTTCCCATGTCTATGCTTTCAACATTAAAACCAACATTTGATCTTTGTTCAGACTTGGTCGAGTGATTGTTCTTATTTCTTCTAAGTAAAAAGGACTTAAAGGACTTGTTACTAGTAGATGCATCGCTTGACTTCCTCTTTAATTCAAATACTTCATTATTAAGTGACTTTAAATATTTTTCCAGGCTTTCCATGTCAAAGGAATCTTTTTCCTTAATTTTGGTTGAAGAGGCTTGAGTTTTCTTACCAACATCCTTGGTATCTTTGGAATCTTTGAGATATTCAATCACTGCAATGGAGCACAAGTCCTTTTCAACTGCAAATGCTTCTACAAAATTTAAATCCAAAGCCTCTTTTGCAACTCTCTTGACAAATACGGAAATGTGTGTAGGCAAGGAAATTGTGTATTAATCTTTAGTGATGGTGTCATGTGGTTGCACATCTGTGGGGAACTTATACAATATGCGGTTAAATATTTGATTTAAATCATTTGCTTTCTCCTAGTCCAAGAGTTTTTGCAAATTGACGAGTAATTGGCTGAAGCATCCTAAGTTGATTGTAAGTAACATCGAAATTTTGCTCCTGACCAAGATGAGAATATTCTGAAATCTCATAAATGGGAGGTGGAATTGAACTTAAACCATTATTTCCTTGCAAGGATGCTTCATTGTTGGGGTGAGGCAGGATTATCAACCATAGAAAGTTGCTTTCCCTCCTTCTAGCGCTAGAATGTTGATAGTGTCGGACCTGCCAACATATAGGGAACCTCCCTAATGTCAAGTCCCAATTAAACCTCACACCATTTGGGATAAGATTCCCATCTGAAAATATATCCCAATTCCCATTTACTTAAATATTTCCCTTGGCTTGAATAACTAGCATAAGAGAGTAGAACACATGTACTTCTGAAATAGCAAGAGAGTATGCCTTGTGAATTGTTTAATTGTAATTGTATCAAAGTTCTTTCACTCCAGGGAACAAAAGTGAGTCTCTAAAAGAAAAGTAATAGTACCATTCTAATAAAGACACGAGAATAAACAAAGGAAGAATCATTGACGATCAAGAGAAATCGTTCACATATATGCAATGATCATTATAACAATCACAACACACTTTAAATGAGTTAAGCACCAAAGCCACCGAAATAGTTCAATTTCTTTAGCACATTTGAATACCAAGATAAAATAAAGACATTCAAAAAATAGTCTCAAAACATCTATGATCTATGCATGAAAATGTGTTAGCCAAAAGGCTTCAAGTATTAAGGGAAAATTTCAAGATACATGAACCACCACTAGCTCCAATAGTGGAGCATTAGAGCCACTCCTTTCCCTCCAAATGAACTATCTCTATCTCTCTAATTCATTGTGGGAGAAGCCAAGGTGAAAAGTCCCTTCTTTGAGTAATGGGGTTCCTTTTATAACTTGAGGCATGAATCTTCATATTC
Source organism: Pinus taeda (assembly GCA_000404065.3). Taxonomy (NCBI): domain Eukaryota; kingdom Viridiplantae; phylum Streptophyta; class Pinopsida; order Pinales; family Pinaceae; genus Pinus; species Pinus taeda. Next base: position 158,330 of record APFE031141467.1, read on the forward strand.
CCATGACTGTTGAACTTCCTAAATGACTTTTCAACTTCATATGACCTTTGGACTTCCAGAGAACTTTTGAACCTTAACATGAATTTTGGAATTATCTATATATATTAGACTTCCACATATGGCTTTTAGACTTCTTCATATGGCTCTTTGGCCCTTATATGACACTTGTAATTGGACATGTTACATTTACAAATTACACATTATACCCACATCAAGTGAAGAGATCATGACAAGTCACCGACATTGATGAATTGAACCCATAGTGACTTGTGACATAGACTTTCTTGAGAGGTGACAATGTTTCCACCTATGTCTTTGATACTTGGTGTAGATTTCTCATTGTTGCCTCCTTCTAGCCTCCAAATAGTCTCGGATCATGTGGAGTCTCCATGGATCACATTGATCATCAAGATTCAATGTTCTCTATCTTGTCGCATCATGTGATCTTTTGTTCTTGAATGTTTTCCTATGGTTCCTCTTTCAAAAAATCTCCTAATGCATCTTTTCCATGTCGTTCTAAGAACACGTACAAGTAAGATCACTCATGGCAAGTAAACATCAGCTCAGAAATCTTCTATCCCAACATGTTTTATGCAAATTCTCTGGCTGTGAGTTAATAGTGCGCTCAAGAGGAGGAAAGGAAGATTTATGGGCATAGGGCGCATTGTCAAAGGACAAGGGCTAAGTGTTGAGGATTGACGATGTGTTATGCACTCCACTAGGAATATGAGACTTGATGGAGGATACATGGCACAATCTAAAGAGAAAAATAAACTCAATGATGATTGTTGATGAGTCATGCACACAACGGAGGAAGCCTTAGTCATAAAGAGGGCGCAAGGTGTAGTGTCAGGGCTCAAGGGAAAAAATATGTCGATTGTCGGTGTTCCATGTGCTCAATTGTGAGTGCACGACATAGCGCCAAGGTTGAAGGAATGCTTAATGTTCATTATTGATGTGCCATGGGCTCAATTGGAGGAGGGACTTAAGCAATGGCGCAATTCGGGAAAGCAAGGAGGGTTTTTGGTTTAGGAGTTTGCTATGCACTCAAGATGGGTGTAGGGTGCATCCTGAACAAGGAAGAGGTTCTGACATAGCCTTGGGAGTGCATTGTGCGCTTTCCCTTGTCTAATAGGGAAGTTTGCAAAGACAAACTCTAAGTCTAAAAGGTGAAGCATGCTCAACACAATGAGTTAAGATCAAAACTTAGTGTGGCACATACCAATTCATTTGTAAGACTTAGACAAGACCTAATACTGAGAAATATACATCAAATAAACACTTTACAAACACTCTCCAAGTATAACGGTGAAAGTATGTGCGACTACGACCAAAAGTATTATCTACCAATTAGAAAGTGAACTATGACCATGGAGCACATTATAGATGTTCTAGGTGATGCAATGACACTTAGGACAAGAAAAGGATACTTGAAACATGTAAAATAACATGAAATGACACTTAGTGACCAAAAGCAACACTTGACATGATAGTAAGGTAGGCTCAAAAACATAAGTGTAGCAAGATTTTGGAGGGTGTTGTAGCAATGACAACGACAGGGTAAGGGGAAATTCCTGCATTACTCATATGGTCTTGTTGTGTGGCATCAACACATTGAATTATGTGATTTATTCGTTTATGTGCATAAATGAAGCCAAGGAAACTAAAAATATTGTGTGTTTAGGAATGATGAAGTACTAGAGTTATTAAGGTAATTACATGGTCTAACCTTAAAAAGAGCTTCACTTCCTATGTATGGCATTCTCTAGATAAAGCCTATAAATACAAGGGTATCTCATGGGTTACAATGAAAGTAAGGTTATGTTGCAAAATTACATTGCAATATTGAGTCATATGTTGTTATCAGTTCATTACATCTCAATCATTTCGTTGTTACCATGTTACCCTTCATTGGGGATTGAGTTTCTTCTAACTTCCATCAAGTTTAGATAGAAAAACTCAAAGAGGATAAAAACTTCTTGATAATGGAGCTCAAAAGCAACTAACAAAGCTTCCTTTGGGGTGACATAATTTGTGTTTAGTATCTTCTTTACAATTTTTAGTATTCTAAAGCATCAAATCCGCTTTACCCCCACTATAATTTGCATTTGAATGATGCTTTTGTATATTTTATTGGATTAAAGGCCAACCCATTAGCATATTGGGATATTAGTCTAAAGGACTTTCTTATAGTTTGATTCTCTTTTTCTTTCTCAATATCAACTAGTAGTTTTCAACTAGGCAAACTTATATGTTTGCGTCATTTGTTTTTCACATATTTCATTCTCTTTTTTAATATTACAGAAACTAACGAACTTGAATTTAAGGACATCTTCCATTTCATTTTATGTTTCCACTAATAAATCCAAATTTCTCAAAGAAAAATTTTGATACATTTGTGCACCAAACAACCCATAGGATAGTCTCTAATGAGTTTGCATATATCAATATAACCACTCCATAGATATGAATTTGTATTTAAAGAGTGGAGGTAAAATAAGAACGCAGTGTATGTGGACAATTAGTGTCACAAGAACTTATCAAGGTAACACAGAGGAAGATAGAAATAAAAGTACTCGAAGAGAAGAAGCGAGTAATAGTTACATGCCACCCCAACCCTTGAAAAAACTTTGACCTTAAAGCTTTGTTGCTATTAGATAACACTAAATAAAAATCCCACGTGACATCGTTGGAAGGAAGATTCTTCCATTTAATTAAATTATTAGTGATGGTCCTGTGATGCAGTTATGTGCTCCATGTGCCTACTATTAACTCTAGCTTCAAATTGAGTTTTCCTTCTTCATCTAACTTTAGAAATTTTATTTGAATTAGAATGTGTTGCCTAATAAACCTTTTTAGATAAGAGACATGGAAGACACTATGAATTGGTGAAGACATAGATAAGTCTAAGACATTTTCCATCTCCCAAGTTTTCTTGATAACTTTTTAGGGTTCATGCACTTTGTTGAGAACTTCTACCTACATGTTTTCATCATGCACAAATGTTTATAAGAATTAAGTTTAAAGTAAACCAATCACTAGTTGCAAACTATCTTTATGAACAATTCTCATTAACTTGCTACTTCATCTAGTTTTGTAAAAGCATAAGATTACCTCAAAGAATTCGTAGAATGTCATGAACCTTCTACCTATGAGTTGTAATTGCTTGAACCTTAGAGCTATAAGGAACATAAGTGTTGAGGATTTATGGAGGATAGCCATAAATGCTTTGAATAAATTCATCTATGTGATATGATATGTTATACCATTAATTAACTAATGGTATTCATTTAATACATTGGAATCATTTATCTACAATCAAGTAACAAAGGTAGTTTTCAAGACACTTGTTCACAACCTTAGTTTGGTCATATGTTTGTTGACAATATGTTAGGATCATAGCTAATTTGGTGCCCTGAAGATTAAACAAATCTTTCTAGAAGTGATTAGTGAATCTAAGACTTTGATAGAGATAATTACCTTTGGGAGGACATGAAGTTCGTAAATATCCTTAAGAAAAACATCTTTATTTTGGATAGCTTTGGTAAGTCAATCCACAATAATAGTGATGAAATCTTTCCTTCTAACTTAGGAAGTCGATAATGAAATCCATCAAAAATTCCTACCAACACTAATTTGGAAGGGTTAGGTGCTCATGCAAATCACGAGGTTTGATGCTTTCCCCTTTATTGCATTACTAAGTCCCACAATCAAAGAAAAAAATATAAACTTCACCCTTAATATCATTCTAAAATGTTGATAGTCAAAAAGGTTCATCCACCAACGAAAAGGGAGAATTGCTTTATGGTAGGTCCCCACATAGACCTACTTTGTTTGAAATAGCAATTTCCACCAATATGTGGGCCCCATTGCCACTAAAGAAAAGGTTTGGATGCATTTTAATATTGATACAATTGGAATTATTTAATTTAAGGATTGAAATCACACACACACTGTTACACAGTATTTTGTCACTGTCCCTGTTACCCCTTCTCCCGTACATTGGAGGACCTATTCCAGGACCTGTGAGAAGTGACATAACCTGAAAGCACCTACTTTGTATCCCCTTGAGTATGTACTTCATGTGCCCTGAAGGCACCTTCTGCAAAATACCCATAAATATAGCCCTTTTTCCATTGGCACTGTTCCACAGTGTATCACTCGCGCCAATGGGGGAAATCCTCCAAAGAGGGCGCGCCAGTTGGCGCTTTGTCTCAGAGTTGCACGAGCGCCAACCCAGTTGGGTAAAGTTTTTAACAAACAAACTTCCGAAGGTTCCTTCTAACCTATCTATGAACCGATTCCAGTTTGATTTGGTTCAGTTGGGCTTCGAATCTCCCAAGGAGGGAAGTAGTTCTCCACCTCTCATGGAAGCTTCCTAATGATAAGGACAATCCCATGAATCAAGTGATTGGTCTTATCTACTCCTCCTACCTCTATATAAGCTTGTTATTTTCCCTTTGACAGGCTAGTTAGTAATTCTACTTTTCAAGCTCCCAAATCTAAGTCCCAAAGTCTGAGAATTGCTAAGCTCATCTTGCAAGAGGCCTTGTTCGTCCCTATGAGGCTAAATCTTTAAGGAGGAGATCCATGTCCAAGTAATCAAGGAGAGAGAGGCTTGTTCCCATCCCCTACAAGCTTTGCAAGGCATGTGTTGCTGATCAACCAGCCAAAGGAGGATTTGATGTCAGAACTTGGTTTTATTCTCTTTTGTTTATCAATAATAATAGACGACTATCATTATGGTTCCACTCATGTGTCTTTATTATGATGTTTGAGTTGTATCCTTCTGACTGATACATAGTTGCATTCTTGGATTTTATGCTTGTATTTGTCTTGTTCTTTGCATGTGCAGGTGTCTGTTCACGAGGATCGTGAGGATTGTGACCAGCTGAAGCGAAAGAACGGAAGCGACGACTCTTCTACGAATACTAGCGTTGGGTTCAAGGTAGGCTCTCATTATCGGCCTTATACTTTGCAATTAGGAACCTGCGTGTTAGCGTTGTTTGATTGTTTCTAGACCCCATTTAGGCTAGTGGGATCGCCTCTGTCCGCAGAGGGGATTTACCTACACAACAATCTGGCGACTTCACACACACACTATATGTGAAATTGTTTTCATGTTTTAATTATTTCTTCAATTGATATTTTATTAGATATGAGAGTATATTTCAACATATATTTTTTCAAATAAGTATTTATTTGAAAAATATTCATATATATACTTGTACTTAAAAATTTATTGAGTTTAATTTGAGAATTAATTATTCTTCTACAGTTTATTATGTATTTCATTTACCCCGTGATTGTATACATATGAAAATCCAATATCTTGAGGTCATAGAGAGTAAATATATCAAAAAAATATAAATATGTGTGACAAAGCCATATATATGGGTATCTTGTTTTAACCCATGATCATATACCTCATAAATCTAAGATGTGTGATAGAACCAAATATTCAGGTATCTAGGTATCTAGGAGGCTTAGTGAAATATTCAAAGGTTGCACCCAAATCTGAATATACATATTTGTGTGTGTGTGTGTGAAAATAGATCTAGAATATGGGACATCTGGGAGATTGAAATAACACCATGTAACCATGGAACCGGATCCAAATACATTTGGAAATTAATAAAACCTAAGATCTAGATATAAACTATTGCACAAGAGATCATCTGGAAATTTGGAAATCCGAAAGATTTTCAAAGTCATTCAACCAAGCTTATTTAAAATTTGGTAGCAAGTGAAACTCGCCAACTAAATTGACATGTCACCATGCCAAATCATTTTCTATGTACGACACCTTATTAGCATGATTAATAGATTAGGTGAAATAATTTTCCACATGGGATGACATGTCATATGACATGCCATATTCCATGTCAGCATAACGTTCCTCAAACCCTTAAAACCTCAGTTCACAGACTACCAAATGTTAATTCAAAGCTGCAAAGGAGTTGATAAAAGAATTTTGCATCTAGATATTCGGTATTAGGGCATCCGATGATTGCAATTTGCGATCAAATGACCTCCATTCGAATTCGAATAAGTTAAGTCTGGGACATAACCAAAAATGAATATGCTTGACTAGTTTCATTTAGACTTGGATATAAGTATATCAAAATAAAATATTTGGATATATATAATTTTATTTATTTTATGTTTGATTCAGATCTGGATACTTGCATTTACCTAGGATCTCGAAAGAAAAATCTAAAAGATAAAAACAATTCAAACTCTTTGATCTAGAATGTGTGACCAATACTCTTTCTATGATTTTTTTTTTAAATTATTCAAAACAATAAGAAATCAAACTAGGTTAAATAATAGGAAAAACTATTTCTAAGGGAAATCATAAAAAACAAACTAACCTAAAAATTCCAAAAAATTCAAGAACTCGTCAAAAGGGATCAAGATGAAGATAATAATAATAATAAAAGTATTTATAGTATAAAGTCAAAATCTAGTGATAATAATAAATAGATAATCAAGAAAACAGGTAAAACTTTATAGGGTCCCCAATATGAACAAATCATATAATACTGAGGAATTGTTATAATAGGTCAAATCAATTAGTAACATACTAGAAGAACAAATTATATTTGCAATTATTAATACAGGGTAATACCAATTTATTTGAAAATTTAAAAATAAGCCTTTTACTTCAAAAGCTTCCAAAGACTACAAGAATCTATTATACTCAATATTTGTAAAGAATAAGTTCTAAAATTCAAGTACTCATAACAATATTGTTTTCATAGAGTTCATTGTATTGATTGCATTTTGAATATGAAAATAAGTCAAAAGGCCAAAGCTTTTCTATTAGGCAACATTTGCACATTTGTGTTACTTGTCTCCTTATGACTTAGCTTTGCTTCACTGCTCATGAGCGTCCATAGCTCTGACAAAGATGTCTTAGCATCATACAAGCATGCCCCCACTACTACCGAGCATCCATAGCCTCAATAGGTTTGCTTGTACTTCCGCTACTTAAAGTGTTTTTAACTTTATTTGAATAACTCATATCTTATCCTTTTGATTTATATATAACTATAAGGTGATAGAAAGTGGATTGATACAAGAGTTACTTAGATTAATGAAAAAATCGGGTCTAAAAACTCAGCTTGAAGACTCTTTTTCTCTTTTAATTTTGTTTAGCTCCTTTATCAAGTGAAACTCATACAATAATCAACTAATGAGAATTTTTCCTAGAAATAGACTTTAAAAGATAGTACTAATTAAATATAAAGATTCCTTGTATGAGAATATAATCATATATGAAGTTTTAGATTGTTAAAATGATATTTATGATAAAAACCCTTAATAATTTTCTATGAGAGAATTATTGGCAATAGCATTGCTAGAATTAATTGTTAGAAAATCGGAAAGGCAGAAAGATTTTCTTATGTTGATGATTACTTGTGAAATCTTAGAGTTCTTATTAACTTCTTTATGTTCCTCCTTCATCTTTGATTCATCAAGCAATTACCAAAAGAAAAACACAAAGATCAATGGACACCAGATGTAGGCACTCAACCAAGTATAAAACCCCTTTATAGGAGAAAGCCTAGTCATAACCCTTCCTTTAGTAGATTCAAATTGAGATAGACCAGGACCCTAGACCAAAATACCTTCCCCCTCCACCAAGTCAACTCTTCCTTCTGATAGATGATCTCTTCCAAAGTTACCAAGTGTTGACTTCTCAAATGCAGCTTCAACCCAAAATTTCGATCACCAACTTCAGAACTTTGACCCAACTTCAAGACTTCGGTTTTGATCTAGCAATTTCAATAGCTTCAGCCTAGCAACTTCACAACTTCAACCTTGATGCAGTTTCATAACTTCGATGCAACTTTACAACTTCGATGCAACTTCACAACTTTGACCTTGATGCAGTTTCACAGCTTCAATATAGCTTCACAGCTTCGATATAGCTTCACAGCTTTGATATAGCTTCACAGCTTCGATGTAGCTTCACAACTTCGATGTAGTTTCCCAAATTCAAAAATTCGTTGCACGTGAGAAAGAGAGAGAGAGACCCAAAAACTTCGATTCCAACATCCTTCTTGAACTTCACACTTTTTATGCTCCCAACTACTGCAATTCAAACTTCTGAGAGATGCGCTTTCAAATTAGTTGAGTTGCTCCAATATATAGTGAGTTTGTGAGGTCGAATTCCCTTGTTGAGGTCGACTTGTCCTTCCTTAAGGCCGAATTGGTGGAGGAGGCCTAATTGACCTATTTTACAATCAAATAAATTTTCTTTCTAGACAAATAAATCCCAAGAAGGGTTCTTTACATTATGACATGTACAAGGACACTTGACATAAACCCTAGAAGTCTTCAATGGAGACTTTGATCTAAAAATAATTGATCCAAGCATGAAACCCATGCTTTAATAAGTCAAGCTATTTTAAAAAAAAAAATTTCTTTTGACAAATACATTTTAAATATAATTATGAAGACCGAAACTAGTTACATTCCTCAACATTAATTTCTACTGCAAAAACTTGTAATCAACTAGAGGTACATAATCAATCTAAAAATTCACTTAAAATCAATAGAACCAAAAGAAATGGCAATTAAAATTTCAAACAACATTAAACTAATAGATAAAATAAATGCAATATTTATAATAGTAAATTAAAATTACCATTTTAAAGAAATTATACAAATAATTTCTTTAGGATTGGCCATTCACGGGGAGGCCTTCTAACTCTCCCTCTAATGATTGAAAAATATATGTTGAAGGAGCAAACTTTTCATGAAATTGAAACATGTCAAGCCAAAGGTGTTGAAGTTTGGTATGTTTGCCTTTTACCTCATGGGCTTTGTCTGGAGAAAGTCACCAAATTTAAAATCCTTGTCATTAACTGAAATTTTGTCAGTTCAATATTTAATAATCTATTTATGTGCGTTAAAATTGTTTATTTCCTTATCTTGCATTATATAGTATTTATTAATTCTTGCATTACTTGGCATGTGTCCTCTCTAACAAATTGAGCTAACTCCAAAGAGCATAACAAGACATAGGTAGAAAAATAACCTCCTTACCATAGATAAGGAAAGAACGTGAGTTTTTTAATTATGCTTTGGGAGTAACTCTGTTGGAAATAATACTGAGGGGGGGGGGGG